>PVJX010010607.1:0-56370 GCA_004027295.1 Dolichotis patagonum
GTCTACTTACACTAGACTTGAGGACATGGTCAGCTATCCCAAAAATAAGAGGCCATATTATGGTAATCATCCCTAATTTTCCTATCAACTTAATCTGAAGCCCTTTATAACTTACACTGTCTTATTATGACTGATCTTATTTGAATCTGGTTTGTTAGACTGCTACTTTGTATTGACTGATTTTATTTAAATCTGTTATAATTGATAGCATCAAGTCTAAGAGTATAGGCAACTACACTGAAGATGACAAGATTCACTAAGATACCCACTCTGGTTTGATTATTACTTGCTTTTGAAGTCTTATAATGTCTCCCATGCTTCGTTTTTATTAATGTTGTTATACACTGCTGAGACACCATGGTAACCATTGTAGATCACCTTGTGTTATGGTTTTATGTGACTTTTCTGCCTCATGCTTTTCTAGGAATTGTTTTGCTTTATCTTGCTTTGTTTTGTTTTTCCTGCTAATACAGAAATGATAGATATACATGTAGAGACTCACGCATGTGGAGAGCTTATAAACAGTTTATGAGAACCAACTATATAACACATGTTGAAATGAACAACTACTTTGAAGAAAAAGAGACACTACAATACCCAGTGCTGATTCCATAATGTCATGATGTGAAGTCCAGCAAAACTATCACTTTTTGTTCAAAGTGATCTTAGCTTGCTTTGCCTTGTTTAAGTTCATCACACATTAAGGTATGGACAGCTGTTTTGAGGAGAATGAGAGACACTATGACAGCCATTCTTGGCTTCCCTAATGTCTGGTCTTGAACACCTGAAAAGCCCTCCTCGTCCTGCTCAGATCAATTCCATACTAGGTTGTTTCATGTGAATTCCCTGTATGTGACAATATGGACAACTATTTGGAAGAAAACAAGAGTCAATATGATAGAGAGTGAATATCTCTGATTGTCTAGCTTTGAAATTTATGTCTCTTACATTGTTGTCTTGTGACCCACTTTGTTCTGTTTTGTTGTGTTTAATTTTACCTTTTTGATATAATTGCATGTATGTTTGAGTGTGTAAGATGGATGACCATATTGCTGTTTTTGTCAGATCACGGAGCAGAACTGTTAACAGTCTTACTGTTTGAATGTCTACTTTACATGTTTTAACTTTGTAATTTGAACAACTATTTCCAAGATGTCAGTATGTAATTTGTCAAGTAATAATTTCTTAGGATTTTTTGTTGTTGTTCTTTTCCTTTTTTCCTTGGAATTCTGTATTGTTGCTACCCTTTATTCTGCTTTGTTTTGTTTTGTTTTCTCTTTAAATAAAATAAAAAAAAAAGAAAATCAAATACAAAAACCTCTTCAGACCCCAACTCTGTGTGTGTGTGTGTGTGTGTGTGTGTGTGTGTGTGTGTGTACACACCAGGGATTGAATTCAGGACCCTGCACTTGCCAGGAAGGCACTTTGCCTCTGAGCTATATCCCCAGTGACACCAATATTTTTTAAAATACCCAAAACAAGAAGCAACTGTTACAAAAAGAATGAGAATTGACCGGTTTAGCCCGTGTGCATTCTTCCAAGTCAACATGGTACTGCACAGCACCTCCCTTGAGCACTAAGTTCCTCATTCTTCTCCCAAACCTGAAAGTTGAGTCTCCCATTTTTCGTACGTGTGCCAATGCTCCCCTAATCAGCTGTCAATATGTCTTTCTGTCCACCACTTCAACTCTACCACATCAAAACCAAATAAAAGCACATGATTTGTCTCCCTCAGAAGGTGTTTACGGTCTCTTCAGCAGCCCTTCTGTGCTCACAATAAAGGCCTCTTTTCTTTCTTCCTGTTTTCTCTCCTTTGTCTCTCTCTCATGTCAGAGGACCAAACAGATGATGCCACGACTCAAGTGGAAACCACTGTGTGACTCCCAGGATTGCCTCTGGTTTGAGTCCCCTTCCCATATGAACCTTTTCTCCTTTTTTTCTCTTCTCTCCATCTCTGCCATTGCTGTTACTGGCCTCCATCCACCACTGGTCACTTCAATCCTCACGGGTCCACACCTGTGAGCCAACTCTTGCTTTGGGGTTCCTGTCTTGTAAACCACAGCACCATGTCAAGATGGCCCCCACTGTTTTTCTCTTGTCCTTTTGGAACTCACCCTCTGGGGCTGCCCTTGACCCACCAGTAATGACTGCCGGGCCTGGGTGTGGGGCTCTTACTCTCTCTTGCCCATGCTTCCCACTGAGGTGATGACTCCTTCAGGGAATGTGACTCAGCATTTCTGCCTGTTGGCTCACTTCCAATTCAGTCACCATGGGCAATGTCCTTCTTGCCCTGCAAAACACACTCCTCTCAGCTGCTTATTGTGCCACTTAGATCCACTCAGTCTAAAAGGGGTATCCCCACCACATTGTCTTTTATTGCCAAACCACATGGCCAGCCTACTCTTTAGACAATAACCATCAATGGCCACCAGAGAGCACTCTTGACTTGCATATCCTCCCGGACCTCCCCCCCCAAAAAATGTTTACTAGTGTAACAGCAAATGGTCTGAAATCCCATACACTCGGGCCTTTTTTGCACTCCAGGCATGTCCTAACCTACTTCGGGCCTGTATGACGACTCTTCTGGCTTGCTCTATGGCACCCAACCCCCTCCTCCTGAAACCCTTCCCCTTGCCAATCCTGTAGATGCCCTAGACAATGTCCCATCAGCACTTGCCCCTCCACCCTATCCCCGAGACCCATCCTCTCCTCCTCTTCTTTCACTGCCTCCCACCTCTCCTTCTGTCTCCTCTTCATCTTTGCCTTTCCTATCTCCTCCTGCCACTTCCCTCTCTGTTCTGGAGTCACCTCCTGCCCAGTCCCCCTTCTCTTACCCCACATACCATGCTTGGTCTCACTCTGCCCAAGCACAGCCCCTGCCCTCCTTTTCTGCCCATCTTGCACCCCTACTTTCTCCCTTGCCCTTCGCTGGCCCTGTTCTGCCTGCATCTATCCTTCCTCTAGGTCACTGCTGTTTCCAACGCAGATCCTGCATTGGATGATCAGCATAATGTGGACAGTCCTAAACATATACAAGACATTTCAGGTGGAATGCATCCTGATATGCCTCCTCAAAAGTGCCTGAAATCAGCTTAATTACCACAAGATTGATGAATTAACTCAAAGACAGGACAAAAATCCTACAGAATTTATGTCTAATCTGATGGAAGCTTTTATTAAATTTACAGATGTCAGGCCTCACCCACGTGAGGGGTTATTCTCCTTAATTGACACTTTACCTCTCAGGCAGCCCCACATATGCAGACTAAATTCCAACCATCTGCCCTTGGCCCTCAAGCCCCTCATAGTGAACTGTTAGATGTGGCATTCAATATCTTTAATAGTAAAAAGACTCAACAGAAACAGGAGGATCTTACACAACTTAAACTCCAAACTGAACTCCAGGGCTAATATCTGCCTGTGGCACTCAGGGCTCAATGCAAGTCACACCTGTCATAACCTCCGGGACCATGCTTCAAGTCCAACAAGGAAAGACATAGGGCACAAGCAAGCCCAGATCCAAGGCTACCACTGGAGCCCTGCCCCATCTGCAAGCTGGAGGGTCACTAGAAGATTGACTGTCCTCTCCATCAGAGAGTGGGTAATCATCAACTTCCCCACCCTCACAGAATTCTACGCCACTGCTGCCTTCAGATTCATTGCTGACTAACTTGCTCAGATTTGCTGCTGACAACTGACAGGGCTCAGGACCTATGGTCCCCACCAAGGTGACTCTCTTAGACCCCTGAGTCTCACTGGACATTTCAGGTAGAACTTTTTTCCCCCTTATTGACACAAGGGCCACATTTAGTGTTTTACCTGAATATCTGGCCAATGCTGGCGGTCTACTGTCTCTGTAGTGGGGGTTGACAGCCAACTATTACAACCTCTTTAGAAGGAACTTGTGCCTTGCAGGTTCCAGACTCTCTTTTTCACACATAACTTTGTTATCCCAACCTGCCCCACTCCTCTACTAGGTAGAGACCTTCTCCTAAAACTCAATTTCTCTTTCACCTTCTCCCTACCTATAACCTTCATTCTCCAAATTCACTCACCTTGTGTCAAGGTTTCAGAGCTCCCTCTACCCCCCTGCCTTGTTTGATCCTGCTGTTTGGGACACTTCCAATCCCACTCGTCCAATTCATCCCTCTCTGATACTGATTTGCCTCCAGGATTCCTCTATTTTTCTTTGTGTCCCACAATATCCTATTACCCCCAAACACCAACACGGTCTGAAGCCCATAATCTTCTGCTTATTAACAAACAGCTTTCTCAAAATCACACACTCTCCATACAATACTCCAAATCTTCCTGTCCTCAACCCCAGTGGGACCTACTGTTTCGTTCAAGACCTCAGAGCCATAAATAATGCTGTCATGTCTATTCACCCACTAGTCCCAAACCCATACACTATGCTCTCCCATATTCCCCCTTCTACTACTCGTTTCATGGTCCTGGACCTCAAAGATTCCTTCTTCATTATTCCCTTACACTCAGATTGTCAAGACCTCTCTGCGTTTACATGGACAGACCCAGACACGCTCCCATCTCAGCAGCTCACCTGGACAGTGCTACCTCAGGGATTCAGGGAGTCTTCACTTCAGTCAGGCATTAGCTGCTGACCTCACAGCTATTAACCTCAAACCCAGTGCTCTCCTTCACTATGTTGATGACCTCTTATGCTCTCCCTCTCATGCTATGGCTATACAGCATACATCTATTCTTCTCAACTTTCTCTCCAGTTGTAGCTCAGGCTAACTGGACCTCAGATAACCCCACATGCCACATTCCCTGGTGCACACTGGCCTGTGTTAAAGATTTGCATGGCGATACAGTACTTACAACCAATAGTCCTAGATTCTATTTCTGTCTAGGAAATCCACATGATCATCCTATTATACCTATTACTACCACTGCCCTTACTAGGGATGTAACTCTATAGGCTCAACTGAACATGGATTCTGGACTAATCATGATAAACATGTATTAACATCATTGGACGGGAAGAACACCTGGACTCAGATGTTGCATGTCACTCAGAGTCCCACAAACGTTACCAGTAATCCCAAAAAGCCAAACATGGGGATCTCAACTACACCTGGTACCCATCTCTTACATGTTCTTAACTCTACAGAAAGTTACTCCCCGACACAGTCTATACCACTGAAGTTCTTTCCTTCATCCTTGCCTTCTCGTCATGCTCCAATTCCCCTACCTACACCACAACTCCTCAACAATACATACCACTTCTTACAATCTATCCGCCAGGGGTCCAATACAACTGACATCTCCGATTGCTGGCTTTGCCTGCCCCTACAAAAGGATTTATATATGGCATACTCAGTTACCTGGGAGATACTGGTCCTTCAAGCATATGCACAAGCACTAATTACTGGGCCTCTAGCACTAGGATAATTATGGCCAAAAAATCTTTTCCATATCCTCCACTCAGGCCAATACGACACCTATGGTGGGGTTCTTGAGCCACGCACCCATGCACAAGAGATAACAAATATCACCAGCACTATGTGCCTGCCCTACAGACAATTCTTTTTCTGTGGGCTTGGAGCATTCATCTGTCTCCCTTCTGCATGACAGGGCACCTGCACACTGGCAGTAGTGGCCCCACAAGTGACACTACAAACAAAATCCAAAGTCATACAAAGACTACAGATTAACTCTCCACAGTGTACCACAGGTCATCCAGGGGTCTAGCCCCAATCCTCACAGGGATTGGTATCTTTTCAACCATCAGTGTAGCAGCTGGGGGATTAGAATGGGTGCTTACTTCTGTATTCAGTTGTCTGATGATTTAAAAACCTCTACTTAAAAGTATCAAGAACTATAGACTCACTTCAAGACCAAATTACCTCTCTAGCAGCAGTTGTCCTACAGAATCATCATGCCCTTAATATACTGACTGTGGAGGTATCAGTGCTATTTGGGGGAAAGAATGTTGTTTCTTTGTAAACCAGTTAGGTATAGTCAAGGGCCAAATTCACAAGCTCCAAGAGTTGGCAGCAAAAAGAAAAAAAGACTCAAGGGGAATGATACTACCCTATGGTCCTCCTGGAGGCCCTCCCTAGATTCATGGGCATCTATAGTAGTAGGTCCGGTCCTCAAATCAAAACTGGTTTTTTCCTGCTTGTAGCACCCTGTGTTCTTAAACTCTTCTCAACTACCCATTCCAGAATGCAAGTTTTCACCACTAGAGAATGACGGATCCCCTCCAGGACCAGCCTCTATGTGGGAGCTACTCATCATTCTGCTTCACATCATAGGCCCTGCCTCGATGCCCCTGTTCAGCACGAAGTAGCTGGAGAGAGACATGCCATCCCTTAACAACCAAAAGAAGGGAATGACGGGGCTTTTTGTTCTTCCAGGTCAACATGGACAGCATCTCCCTTCAGCACTAACTTCCACATTCTTCTCATAAACTGGAAAGCTGAACCTCCCACTTTTCGCCAATGCTCCTCCCATCAGCTGTCAATATGTCATTCTGCCTAATCCTTCAACTGCTCCCCATCAAAACCAAATAAAAGCATATGGTTTTCTTTGTCTCCCTTGGAGGATGTTTGCATCTGTTTGGCAGCCCTCAATGCCCACAATAAAGGCCTCTTTTCTTTCTTTCTCTGTTTTCTCTCCTTTTGTCTTTCTCTCATGTCAGAGGACCAAACGCGAATAACCAGGTATTTTTTTTACTGACACCAAGGGGAGAAACTGTGTTAAGAAATAACATGCTATTTGCTATCTAGATAAAGGAAATATCCTAGCATCCCAAGTGTTTCTGATACAGGGGTGCAAGTAAACATCACACTGTAGATCAGAGTCTATACAACAGTCGGGGAGAATAACAAAGCACTAGCACATACACAGACTGAAAAACTACAATTTCTCCCCCTAATTCAGCACTATCAGTTCAGTACACAATTATTTTTATTGCCTTTGAAAACAAGTTTTCTACAGAAAATTAAGGATACAGATAAATTACCACTTTTATGTTCAGGAAATTTATCTTAAAGTGAATACAAATGATTAAAGCCTAGAAAATAAGGCACATTACAGAACTCTTAACACATCTTACCTTAGTAAATGCAATCCCAATGCAAACAATTCCAAGTTTGTTTGTCTGTCTTCCACTTTGGCCCCAAATGTGTGTGCATGTAGCAAGTAAATGTTAGTTCTAATTTGCTTGGTTATTTTACTTTTCATTTTGAGTAGTTGTGCACAGGTCTCAGAGTTTAACTACTTAAAATGTCACCATAGTCCCAAAGAACAAAAGAAAGGTAGAAGAGTCTACATTTTTCAACAGTCAGTATCTATACAGACCCAGAGAGCCACCTAGAGGGAGAAGACCATGTATTTTATTTAATGTATAATGCTCAAATGCTGTGTTCCACTAGTGTGAAAAGAACAAATTATTTTAAGGGCCTTATGAAAGATGATAGGCTAATCATAAGATTAACATCTCAGAAAACTTATTTCCTTCCTATCTTTAAGAATAATTCCTAAGGCTACTTTGTATTCCTTAGAAAATCAGGGTCAAAGTATTAATACAATTACTAATTTTTTAAAAAAATATTTACTATCTTTGCTATTTGTACTTCGTATCTTTTCTATTTGTGAGAAAAATTATTTGTATTTGTACTTCGTATCTTTTCTATTTGTGAGAAAAATGTACTAACTTAAATAGTTAAGTTTAGATCTAGGAATATCACAGAAAGGGCATTTGAGTTAGTGTCTCCTAATTCCACTACTTTCTAGCTGGCTGGTCACCACTCAAAAAACCTCCAGTTTATTTCCTATAAACCAGAATACTTGTTCCATCTGCTTCTGAGAGATTCCTAAAGATCAAATCAGGATCCTAAGGATTGATGGATTAACTAATATAAATTAAAATTAATATTTATTTTTTTTTTTAGACATAGTTTCATTATGTAGTTCAGGCTAGCCTTGAACTTGTACCAATCCTCCTGCCTCAGTCTCCCAAGCATCAAGATTATAGGTATGTGCCAGTATGCCTGGCTAAAATGAACTTTTAACTATCTGCAAAAATGTCAGAGCCGAAATGCAGATGTACTTCCAGAAGGAAATCCCATTCTTTACTGTGTCTTCAGAAGTAATACACCCCTTGCTGGTATGTATCACCCCAAAACTGTATACTATGAAAAGTATATTTAAAATAATGCAAGCAGGGGCCAGAGATTTAGCTCAGCAGCACAGCACCTGCCTGGCAGGTATAAGGTTGTGAATTCAATCTCTAGTACCAAAAAGAAAAAAAAATTGAATAATGCAAAATACGTTTCCATTAAAACTTCAAGAAATCATGCTTTTATTAATATAAGATCCCTAACATGTCAAAATTACTTTAACTTCTACAAAAACTTGAAAAATAAAAATGAATGAGAGTTTTAAAATTAGTTTGTTTTTTTTAGTTTTTCAGAAACATATGTGGATCTTTAGGCCGAATTTTTTCTTAACAGTTTCTAAAAACCCTCTGTGAAGTCTCTGGCCCAGGCACTCAGCTCATACACCCTTCTTGAGAATGGTGGACTCCCACTCCAGCCCTAGCCTGCTGAAAACCATGCCCTGGAGCAACGCTGCTCTGTCCTCCCTCTCCAGAGCCCAGAGACACTGCACCTCTCCGCACTACTGGTGCAGACATCTGCCCCCACCCATGTGCTTCCCATCCTGAGGGCAAGACCTGCTTTTCACTCACTGTTTCACTGCCTAAAAAGACACAGTAGAGTAACCAACAGTAGAAGCTGCTGAATTATTGTCTATCTGCTAGGGTAAATGGCCAAAATTGTCCTTAATCTTTAAAAAGAAAAAAAAGTTACCCAATAAGTGCAATCCAGCTCCAGCACACTGTGTCTATAAAATGCTTCCTTCACTGTTACCTCTGAGGTAAATGTTCTAAAAGTGAATATATTAGTTCATACCTACTCCGATGGCACTACCAAGAAAAATGAAAATAACAACAGTCAGGACATGGGAAAACTGCTAGTGGGAATGTAACATGGCACAGCTCCTGGAGAAATCTGCATTTCTCAACACTGTAACAGAGAATTACAGTTTGACCACATGGCAACTCCACTTTCAGCTTCTATTCAACAGAAATGAGAGCAAGACTATACCAGCATTTCTAGCAGCACTCACTGTAGCTAAAAGGAAGAAGAACCAAGGGTCCTGGTCTGCGGATATGGCCTGGCAGCAGGGCACTTGGTTCAATGCCCTGGTTCAACGTTCTAGATTCAATCCCCCAAACCACACAAACAACAAAGACGAGTGACCATCAACCCATAAATGAACACTCTGTGGTTTCTACATCATATAATGAATACTGTCCAGCCAAAAAAAGGGATGGAGTCCTGATGCAGATACAGTGGGGATGAAGCTTGAAGACAGTGTGCCAAGTGAAGAGGCCAAGCAGAGAAGGAGCATACTGTGAGTCCCAGCTTACACGAACTATCTCATGAGGCAATTCAGAGAGGCAGCAAGTACTTTAAAGGTTTCAGGAGCTGGGAGCAGGGATGAACAAAGGTACTGCTTACTAATCACAGAGTTTATTGTAATGGAAAAGTTTCTGAAATGGACAGTGGTGGTGGCTGCACAATGTAATTGCAATTAATATAATCAATGTAATTGTAAATGTAATTCATGCCACTGAACTATACTCTTAAAATTATTAAAATGGCAAATTTTACATTATACATGTGTTGCATTTATTTATTTAAGTTTTTTGAATTAGGGTCTCACACTGGGTACAGGCTGACTTTGAATTCACTATAGAGCCCAGGCTGGCCTCAAACTCACAGAAATACTCCTGGCTCAGCCTTGTGGATGGTGGAACTACAAGTATGTGCCACCATTCCTGCCTTATATTTTGCCATTTTAAAAACAGTATAATATACCAAAACCATTGAGTTGTACAGTTTAAATGAGTGAATTGCACATGTGAATTTCAAAAAAGCTGTTTATTCATATAAATATAACTTAAGACAAAAATATATGTACAGCATTTAAATATTTAGTCATCTACCATCTTTGAAGATGTCTAAGAAATAATTCACAACAACTTAGTTGTATTAACTTGGACGTGGTGTCTAAAGTAACTAGTTTAGTATTTCTTGGACAAGAAAATGAAACAAACAGGACCTGGGAGTGTAACTCAGTGCAGAGTGCTTGTCTAATACCACGTGAGGCTCTAGGTTCAATCCTCAGCAACACATGCACACACACACAAACTATGGGGAAAATGTCTTTAAACAGAACCTACTAAGGAAGCCAGCAGAAAACAGTATATAAACAATCTGTTCAAGAGTGCCAACTTTCCTTAGGAACCAAATACTGCTCTCCATACTCCATTCTCTGGATGAAGATGGAGTTCTGGATTGGCACAGTAATAGGCAATGTGAACTGTCCAGAATTGGTTCCCGTCAAGAAAGACTAGCATTAGGTGGTTCCGACAAGGGGGAAAGCCCATCTACAACTGCAGAAAAATGGTAAAATTACCAGCCTTCTATCTTATATTCAAAATAAAGTAACAAAAAAGTCTAAGCAACAGCACACTTTCAAAGAAAGGCACAGTCACGTCTAACCTAGGAAGACTACAATTTTACATAGAATAGAACATCTTCACGAATGATTTATTACAAAACACTAATTCATTAGGGAGACCTCACTGGCATGACTGTGAATCACATGCCCAATTCTGCATGTGATTCACTCTGCACTCTCACACAAATTAGAAGACTATCTGCAGAATAGACATTTCAGTAAATAAAAAAAAGTAAAGCACTCATACAAACTTGGTTTTTATAGAAATAACTTTTGTCCAAATTTCTTTTGAAATGGAAAAAACACAAATAACTATTTTATTAATATGTACATAAAAGTTTGTAAACAAGTTTTCAAATTTCATGGAGAAGACAACAAAACCGGTCACCAAAAGAATACAGATGACAGCGCATATATTCAGTACTTTCATAAAGCTTTTTTTTCACAGATTAAAAGGGAATCTTTTGGGATCTGTCATGGTTCATTCATCATCACTTGGCCTATTTACAATATCTTCCTCCATGGCCCCATATCATTATCTAATTCTAATAGTTTACTATACAAATAATGGCTTTAAAAAGTACAATTAGAAATAATCTGAGGGAACAAAACCAAAGCTATTTGTGAAAGGATTTAACTGTTCCTCATCTTAAAGATGCTGAAGAGCTCTATGAGCATCCTTTCAGTACTAAAATTTGGATTATAAAACAACATGAGGGAAGAACCTAAGACAATCTACAGTAATGGCAAGACCTCAGCATGACATCAAAATTATCAATATTTTATTCATTTTAATTCAAATACATGTATTCTAAAAAGTAGGTTCTACTGGGGCCGGAGAGAATAACATAATAAAACCCAAGAATTCTATCAGCAAATAGTGTGCAAACGTGACTTACAGGGTGTTAACTATTCATGAAGAGCCTGACCCCTAGTGGTTACAAACCGCGGCTACAGATCCTAAAAGTGTTAAGTAGCCAGTTTTGAGCAAGTGTGCAAAAGAAAAAGAAAAATCCACTGTTTCCTTGGATCTCAGTTTCTGACACAGTAAGAGAACTGTCTCTCATGAATATGAAAGCAGAGTCAGAGAAGCCTGGAAATCACGTGGCTGCCACAGTGGAGCAGGCCAAGGGACAACACTGGCTGCATAGCTTATGTCACCCTTATTATGGCATGTGTCTAGATGAACCGAAGCCTCACGCAGTCATATATGGGGCTTTTTCAGAGGTGGCTGGATTTAGAGTGTGTGGTTGACTCATGGTGCAATGCTAGGATCAAGGGTGTGTTGGTTTGGCATCACCTAATCCAGTAGCCTGGGCACAAACTTCTCCTCTGTGATGCCCCTCTACCATGCCACCCTGTCTGGAGCCACCCAGGTATGGACTGAAACCTCTACAAACTGTAAGCTAAATAAACATTTCCTCCTTTGAGTGTTGGTACTTTGCCTCAGCAATGAGAAAAGTACCAGATGACCCCATTTATCAGACTTCACAGTATCTTACAAAAAGCCACCTAAACTCTTGATTTCACGGTGAAAGAATGCGAGATCAGGGAAGTTCAGTGACTTGCACACAGTCAATACACTTACAACAGTCAATACACACAAAGAGCTAACTGGTGACTCCTTTAACTCTGAGGTGAGGCTATAGAGGATCCTCCACAATTGAGTATCAAAAAAGAAAGCTTCATCTTATTTGGGAAATGGTTGTATTTCTTGCAATCACTTAGCACATGAACATGAACACAGCTTTACAACTGTTCCTCTCACGGGAAAGAACTTGAACAACTGTGTACCTGGGACACTGAAAGGGAAACAAATTCCAGTTCTAGGAAGCTGTCCATCGCAGTTCCCAGGGGCCGCAGTGAAGCTGTCTCCTCCATGCATCACTCGGGCCACAGATTACTAGGCATTGTTGCAGGTTACCCTTCAGCCCAACTCTTTCTGCAGGAGACGCCTGTGTTGGGGTGCTCTACCCTCTATGCCTTCACACTCACACACACTTTCTAGGCTTCAGGGAATCCATACTTCCCAGTCTGAAAAGCCAGCTTAAGGTTCTTTCTTTACTCTTCTGTAATCCCAAAGGCTGCCAAAAACTTTACATTAACGTCCTTCCTACTAGTATTTTAAGAAGGCTGAACTTGCTGTGATCTCCAAAACTGATCTTGTACTCTATTCCTGAATGAATGGCCTATCACCTAAACTGGGTGTCATCCTTCAGACTTCTCATTCCCTTTTTATAAGCACAAGTCAAATTAATCATTACCTGCTCATTTTCCCTGGATCACACATCATTTATCACTAGTTACCTAGCTGCCTCTCAGCTGCAGCTTTCCAAGTATACAACCCTGCCTACATTCCAAATCTACCTCAGAATGACACTTCTAAAATTCAAATCAGATCATGAGTTACTTTCCTCCTTAAACCTTCTATGGTTCATTACCACTTTAGGGGGTAGGTTGAAACGTCTTAGCAGGATCTCCTAGCTTACAAGACACTGCAGGATATAACTACCTACTCATGTTTGTACCCTGCACAAATTTTCTTTGCCATCCATTCCAAACTATTTTTAATTCCTTGAGCTTGCCACATTATATCCCACAACTAGATATGAACTGGTATCTCCACTACCTGGTAGCTACTCATTCTCTTATCCTTCCCCTCAAGCTCATTCTTTTAGAGTAATCCCTGGCTTATAAACGAATTCCATTCTAGAAGAAAGTTGGTAAGATGGATAAATTCATAGGTCTGATTCATGAGTCCTAGGTGAAAATGCACCATGTTCATCCCATTTTCTTCAAGTCTTCAACAGGCTTTTAGCTTTTTCTTCAATAAGCATTGAGCTGAGCGGGACTCAGTGCTAACCTGGCTCTGAGAAGTTTCTCCATCTCCTCTATTGCTGTACCAGGCTTTGTGGGTAGTATAGTTGACTTCCTTGGCACAGCAGACTTCACATATCCTGTGATCTTGCTAGAATTGTGCCAATAGCTGAAAAATTCATGTTATAGGAACAAGCGATGTCTTACCATCTTTTCACCTGTATACGGTCTCTCAATTATTTTCACTTTTGTTTCCATGGCTATTGTTTTGTGTTTCCTAGCAGTCCCCTCTGCATCACCACTGTTCATCCTTTTGCTTCTGGGCATCCCAGCTCTGTACTACTGTACACCATCACATTATACAATAAGCACACAGCAGCACAACTATAACACTGTCTGGCAGACACGGGAGCTACTTCTGCAATTTGTTTGCATCCATCAAAGTCCATAATGTGAGGCTAGCTCATTCCAGTGAAACCTCACAACTCACATGTTCATAAACTGGGACTTCCTGTACTGGATTACAATGATTGATGGTTATTGTTATAGCCCATCCAAAGAAGTACTTTAACGGGTTCCCACCAGTTTAAACCACCAGCAGTACGTACATGACTATCCCATCCAGCAGCTGGTAGCACTGGTGTTACAAGAGGCACAGTCACACATGAACCACCAGAGTTCAAGCCACCTGGCAGTAAGGCACACAAATTACGGCCCAGTCATAAATGTGTTAAAATTTTTAAAAATTTTTAAAAAATACTTTATAGTTGGGTATGGTGATGTACACCCATAACCCCAGGTACTTTGGAGGCTGAAGCAGGATTGCAAATTGAGACAAGCCTGGAAAATCTAGCAAGACTTCATCTCAGAAACAGAGGATGAGTGGGGAAAGGGTTCGGGAGGGGAGGAGGAGAACGAGAGGGAGGCAAAAAGGCATTTAAGAGTGAAAGGGTCAAGAAGATCAAAACTAACTTTAATTGTGAAGGCCTTGTGCAATTCACACATTACACTTCATCCTCACACTGGTCCTGGAAAAGGGCTCATTCCTGTTCCTTCCCTACCCTGCTAAAGATGCCAGCCTGAAAGCACCCAGCCAGGTTCCTGCTCTCGGGCAGCTTGGGAGGAAAGAGGAATCTGAGTCCAAGTGGGTATAGAAACTTGTCTCAGACCACACAGCTGTAAGTGAAGACATCAGAATTTCAACCTAAATTGCACATTTCCACAGGAAAGTATTTGCTTTTCTCATTTAATTCCTATGCTAAAAGACAGGTAACTGGAGTAGTACCTACTAAGCTGGGTACCCAAAATATATGCACTACAAAGAATGTAAATGAAGTGGGTTATGCCCAGGCCACAAAGTGAGCAACAGAGCTAGTAAATTCCCCACAAAATGGCCATCCAGGTGGCACATAGGTTAGCACTCTGGGAGGCTTAGGCAGAAAGATCTCAAGTTTAACACATTTCCTGCAGGCTTGAACCACTGGTGGTACACACATGGCTATCCCGTCAGACAGACTGTACCACTTGGGCTACAATTGGGTCTAATGACTTTCATTAGCCTTTTTACTAATGAAAAGCCACCCAACTGGATACCTGTCCATGTACCACCCAGTGGTTCAAGGTACTCAGTATTATGACCCCACTGAAACCATATGAAGTCCAGTGCGGGCAAATGAACAACTGAGTGAAACTATGTCTCAAAACAAAACAAAATAATTTTTAAATTTTCAAAAGGTAGCTGGAGATGTAGCTCAGTGGAAAGGACCTATGTTCCATCCCCAGTATCAAAGAAACAAAACCAAAATAGAGGACTACATGACCCTAAAAACACAAGGCAATTAGAAAGTATGTGGATAAGACAGCAGAACCTATGCTAGATCTGGAGAAACACTCTTGCCTTCCCACGGCAGCGGAGATGGCATGTCCATGGCTCAGCAGCATAGCACCAACAGGGACAAGGACACAGCAATGGATGGGACATATGTGAGGGGAGGGAGCAGTACAGTGTCACCCCATCTAAAGCCACATAACAGATCTGCAGTGCTGGTTTGCTGTTACTGTTGTTTTTATATGCATATAATAGCTACATATAAAATGGATTGAAAGAAGTAGGGGAGGTGCTATGGTTTACGCTTGGATGGCGCCCACAAGCCTCATGCAGTGACATGGAGGTGGCTGAATCTAGCACCTGTATTGGTTTGTTGTCTAGTACAGAGATCTGACGGTGTGAATGCTGCACCCACCTGGCATACAATATAAGGAAGGGAAGAAGGCGTGCTTTTCCCTTTTGCCCTTTTTGCTCTTGTTGCTTGCAGCCACCATGAACAGCTTCCTCTTAGCCTTGGGGCAGCTGAGTATGGACTGAAACCTCCAAAAACTACAAGCTAAATACACTTTTTCTTTCTTCATTTTGGGTGTCAGGTATTTTGCCTCACCAACAAGAGAAAAGTAACCAAGACCAGGAGATATGAGTGACTTATATTTTACAACTACATGTCCTCCTAAAGTACTCACAGGTGGCTTTGAGAAGGTGAGTGGATTACAGATTAGTCACTGAGGAGCTTATAGTTAAATGTGATGTTCGGAGGTGAAGCTTCACTGGACGTTACTGGGGGCATAGCCTGGAAAAGCCTACCTCTCTCCCTTGATCTCTAACTGCCTCTTGCTTGCCCTGCCATGGACTGTCTCTCCCCTGCGATATCCCTTGTCCTAGACCCAGTCAACTACGGACAAACAGAGCTAAACGAACTTTTCCTCCTCACAAGTTGTTAGTGTTAGGTACTATATTACAGTGACAACAAAGCAGCTAAAATGGTGACCTATAAAAAACTTCTTCAATATGTAAGGTTAGGAATAGGAAGGAAGAGAAAGATGGAAAAGATAATAAGCAAGTATTTAAGAAATGTGATGAAAAAATTTTTTAAACTGAAAACACTGACAGGAACCCTGATAAAAGCACTGATACGAGCAGCCACAGTACTGACATAAATGTAAAATGGAATCACAAAAAGTGCTTCACAATACTTTCATGGGAGGTACTCCCTAAATGTTTCCTTCTTAAAAAAACTGCTTCTCTGAAGGAAGGCTTATACTGTACAATTTACCCTTCGAAAATGTGCAATTCAATGGGTTTTGTATATTCACAGAGTTGTAAATACCACATCTATAAATCCTAATTTCAGAATATTTTTGTCACCGTCTAAATAAATTTCTTATGACTGGCAGTTGGGTCCCACCCCTCAGCAACTACTGCCCTGTAGATCTGCCTATTTTGAACTTTTATGGAACCACATCAAATGTGACCTAAAGTATTTCCGGACTGAATCAGAACATCTGGATGGAGAGCCAGTGCTGAGGAGAAAGTGAAGCCTTCATGATGCCTCCTTGTGACAGTGACACCACCAAAAGAGGTGAAATAGATTAGCTGAAGGTGCAACTAAAAGTCCAGGAAACCGCATTCCATTTCCAGCTTCCCAAGAAAAGGGAACACAGGTTGAACAGTGCTAATCAAAAAATCCAAACTCTGAAACTTCCAACTCTCCCATCTCTTCCAATTATCTCTTTCAATTCCAAGATTTAGGTCTTCCAGATAGACATTAAAACAATGACAGAGGATGAAACTCCCAAAGAAAAAGAACACACAGCACAGGTAAGAGCTGACTGCATTTAGGACTTGTTATAAGTGGATAAAGAAAGCAGGACAAATGCAATTACAAACGCCTAGGGAGAGGGGCTACCTATGATACAGAAGACTGCAGTTATCAAGGAGGGGAAAATGAAAAAAGTGCTAGGGATGGTGAACCTACAGCACACATACCTCAGCAGGCTGTGTACATCCCTGAGAGCTCTAAAAGGTTCGAGTCACTGTTTCAGGACTTAATAACTTTAGAAAGCTCAGTTTCAATGGCAAACACATTCACTGCAGAAAAGTAAAAGCTTCTAAGAGAAAGTAAGTAGCAAAATGTGGACAGGAAAAACATAGTCTAGGCTTCACAGGGATTTGAGAAGCATAAAAGGCAAATGTACCAGTCAAGTATTTCAAGTGTACAAAGTGATCTTAAGTACAATTATTTCTATATGCATTGTTTGCAAATATTCTCAAGACAGTAAAAATTCAGAGAAATTAAAGAACTTCTTCTTTAAGGTAGTATCCATCAAAAAAGCTCAATCATTCTAAAACATAGCTGCTATTCTCAGGCTATCTAGATCATGTTTGAACACAAGTAGAATCTCAAATATATATCCAAGACATAAGAAAAAATCTTAAAACAATGGATTGATGTATCCTCTACCCCATGTAATGATTATTATTTAAGGCTTTAAAAATAGACATGGGAATTGTACAAGAAAATGGGCAGCAAATAAGCAGTTACTAAAAACAAAATTTATGTCATAACCCAGCGTTATACTTCTCACCAGCTCATTTTAGACTCTTTAACAATTTAGTGCCTTGACATTTTAAATATGGATTAAATGCATACTTTATACACTAATTTTATTTCCACTTATTAATCAGGTCAATATGCTTTACGTTAAAAAATACAGTACATAAACGATCCAAAATTTTAAAATGACATTGAATCTTCAATTCATTTAAAGAAGTCTTCAAGATTTAAAACTACAGGTTGAGTCTCTTACCCTAAATGCTTGGGACCAAGCATGTTTCAGATTTTAAAATGTTTGTGCATACATAATGACATATCTAGAGGATGGAGCCAAGCCTAAACATGAAATTCATTTATTTTCATACGCACCCTACACACAAGGCCCGAGAGTAACCATATACCATATTTCTAATCTGTCTGTATTTAGAATCTGTCATGTGAGGTTAGGTGCAGCACCTTCTACTTTGGTATCACGTCAGGGCTCAAAGTTTGAGATTTTGGATTTTCAGATGAGGGATAGTCCCTTTTTTGAAAAGTACTTTCCAAATGTGATACAATTTCCTGAAGTACAGCAATGCATAACTTTTAACTAAAAAATAATCACAAGAAGCAAGTTTGCATGAGAACAAAAAAATGGCTTGAGGTTATTCTGAGTTAACAACAAAATGGGAAAATGAAAAGTGTATCAAATTCATTTATAGTCATAAAATTTCACTTACTTTTTTAAACATAACTAGTGAGATGACTGCTGATGCTGTGAAAAGTGCTGCTATGATTATCATCATGATTCCAACAGGAATATTTTGGTTAAGACCAGTAAGGGATGAAATCCAACCACTACAAAAAAAAAAGAAAAGAAAAGAAAAAAGAAAAGTATAACTAAGCAAGCAAGTCAATGTATACTTTAAAAACAACAGAATGCCTAAGCCATACTCAGTGCTTCTGAACCAGGCAATGGCCAAGGTCTTTCTATGCACTAACTCATTTACTTCTCACAACCACCCCACAAGACACACTATTTTTAATTCCTATTTTACAGATGAAGAACTGGATCACAGACACATTCAGGTCCAAAGCCACAGAGCTGATAAATGGCAGTATGATTTCAAACAAAACTCCTAAACCTTGAGTGTTTATCACCAGATTCTTACATTATTTAAGCCTGTGAATTTATTATTAATTTTTAGATGTTCATTTTAAATTATGGGAGAAAATATTTGCAAACCACATATGCAATAAAGGATTAGTTTCAAGAATATAAAAACTGTTGCAGCTCAATCTTACAAAAATGCATTTACACAACTCATTTGGGAACCCTCCTGTCCTTTAGGAGCTATTCCTATTCCTCATTCCTATTCCTGATAAATGTTCCTACTCTTTAAAAAAAAATCCATTTAGGAAACAGACAAAAGACATGATGAGATAGTTCACTGAAAGGACAAAGACAGCAAATAAGCACATGAAAAGATGTTCAACCCCATGAGACATTAGGTAAATGCAACACAATGAGATATCACTGCATACCTTTCAGAATGGCTAAATTTAAAAAGTGATAATACCAACACTAGTAATGATATGTGAAGGCTGAATCACTTGTAACTGTTGGTGAGTCTATAAAACAGTACTACCATTCTGGAAAAGTTTGTCGGTTTCTTTCAAAAAATATAATAATAAAAAAACTCAGCTAGGCATACAACTTCCACACGATCCAACTAATTATACTCTTATTCCAAAGAAACAAAAAGTATGTTCTGAAGAAGAGCTTCTCGCAAGCACTCAGCAGCTTTCTTCATAACAGCTCCAAACTGCAAACAATCCAGATGTCCAGCTGAAGAATAAGAAAAGGACTGTGGTACATTCAGGCCACAAATTACTCCTCAAGAATGAAAAGGAATAAACTACAGACACATGTTCCAACCCGGATGACTCTCGAGAGAATGATGCTGAGTGACAAAATCCAAGGGTTGCACACTGTCTGGTTACATATACACAAATCTCTCATGATACCAGGAGACCAAATGACAAGCAAATGAGGCCTGTGCGGTAAGGAGGGAGGAGGGCCCAGTGAGCTGTGAGGGAGACTATGAGAAAGCAACAGGAGGAATTTTCTAGTGACTGCAATGTCAGGTATCCTCACCACCAATCTGAAGGTCCTTGTTTCTATATTTTATGAAATTTCACACTAGGGAAACGTGCAAAGAGTATCTGGAAATGCTTGGCATGTATTTCTTACAACTGTATGTCAGTTTGCAATTACCTCAAAATAAATTACAAAATTTAAAATATCTGAACTATGCAAGTTCTACCTTAGACAGGTCAGCCCACATACCCCCACTCTTCAGTACTAGTCACATGCTATTCTGCTCAATTTTGACATTTTCCAGCTAAGTTTAAACTAAAAAAAACAAAAGAAATTACTTCAACTTCACAATTTAAAAAAACCATGCTGTTAAAGCAAGCATAAATAAAATATTAAAGCATTTCCTTTCCAATGCCAAAGATAAATCACTATGCAAAATAATAATGAAAACTACTTTTTCCAAGAGTGATTTAAAATATCTCTGTAAGCCCTCTGTGTGTATGTATGCCCATGAGGAGCGTGCAAACTTCCCAGAGGTGTTTGACAGCCAACATCACTTGATTCAAAAGCAGCACACTAAACAGAAGTCCTGCACAAACTTCCGTTTCCTCTTCGCAAAGATGGCACACCTCACTGGAGAGGCATTCGCTCCAGGGTTAGGAGAGACCTCTGCTGCTACCTTCTACCCCAGGCTCCTGAGGGCCCCTCTCAGTGAGCCCACTATATAATGATGTTTGTGAGTGCACACAGTGACTCAACCTCCCCAAGAAAACAGCTCAATATCCATGCAAATATGTGTATAAGTACACACGTCTGAGTTGGGCATGGGGTGCACACTTAGCATTCTAGGAGGCTGAGGCAGGAGCACCAAAAGTTCAAGCCCAACTTGGGTAACTCAGTGAGATCCTATTTCAGAATTTTAAAAAAGGCTAAATGTAACTCAGTGCAAAGGGCCTGGGTTTAATCTCCAGTATCACCAGAAAAATAAAAACAGGACAACAAAACTGTGTGTGTACACCTAAAATAGTGCTGTACACACAAAAGGTGTTCTTTTCTTTCAAATTCTTGATAATATTTCCCTCCCTTCTTCAATTTTTTGGTCCTCCTATCTCTCTGATCACTCTTCTGTCTTATTTTCTATTCTTCCTCTTAATGGCCCTTATACGCACTCCATTTAAACTGAATGCCCTTAAAACACACACGTATTTATGCATTTTATTTAAACTAAATGTGCTGTTTTAAAAACAGGAATGCAGTCTTTAAAGAGAATAGTTTCTCCAAACATCACGTCTTAGGAGAAAAATTTTAAATTTTTTTGCTTTTATTTCCTTGCTCCTGCTAAATTGGCTT
Organism: Dolichotis patagonum; assembly: GCA_004027295.1. Taxonomy (NCBI): domain Eukaryota; kingdom Metazoa; phylum Chordata; class Mammalia; order Rodentia; family Caviidae; genus Dolichotis; species Dolichotis patagonum. The sequence goes on from PVJX010010607.1 coordinate 21,193, forward strand.
TTCTATGTTAACTATATGGATCAGGACAACAAAAATTACATATAAATATTAAAAATAACTTCGAGTTGCTAATATAAATAGACTTACCAATTGCCCCAGTTATGAAACCCCGCAGCCTGGAGAACATGGACAGCAAACTGACAGATATACACGAAGAAGAACACAAAGAATCTGAAGGAACTGTCGCTCCTTAAGGTGGAGGGAGAAGGGGGAGATGTCATTTTTCTGATCTTCACATTCACTGACATTTCAACTTTAAAAGCAAAAGTGGCAACTATATAAGGCCTAAAATTAAGAAAAACTTCAAAATTTGTGACATGCAAATATTTAATATTATTCCAGTCTCAGTCTTTTAATTTCCAACTACATTACTAGCCATCTTAACAAAAAGTTTTCCTTTTATTAAACAATCTCACAGAGTTATAATCAACATAAAAGAAGTAACAAATATTTAAAATATATACTTAGTAGCAAGCACTGACCTATGTATCACCTGAACTTTCCCCAGTCTGTACTGTGAGCCTGTTCAAGAGTTCCCTCAGGCTCTAGGCAATCTCTCTCATTCTCCCTCTCTGCCGTACCCACAGATTTCTATCTTATACTTTGTCTGTCTTAGAGTTTTACATAAGTACAATCATACATTAGCTACTCATTTGGGCACAAAGTAGGGGTGATTTGGCTTCCTTCATTCAGTACAATTACTTCAGATTCACCACCCACAATGTGGCATGTATTACCATGGCATATATCAGAAATTCATCACTTTTCATTGCTGAGTAGCATTCCACCACACAGCTATCTCAGTTTATCTGCCCATTGTTGATGGACATTTAGGTCCTTTTCTAGTACTTTACCATTACATAAGTCTTCAAAAAGTATATATTTCCTTTTTTCTTGGGTAAAAACCTACAAGTAGAATGGCTAGAATACATGTTAAGAATATATTAAACTTTTAAAGAAACTGCCAACCTGTTTTATAAAAGGATCATTCTGTGTTACATTCCTACCAGCTCCCCTATAACTCATCAGCACTTGGTGTGGTCAGTTGTTTTTTTTTTTAATTCTAGTCATTCTAATATATGGTTTTCGTTTTCATTTTCATTTTCCTAGCAAGTAATGATGTTAAGCTTCTTTGTATGTCATCCACAGTTCTTTGGTGAATTACTAAAATCTTTTTCTGATGTTTTAATTTATTTTCTTTACTCTTAACTTTTGGAGTTTTTTAAAAAATATACAAATATTCTGATAATACAATCCTTTACTTGATAGCTACTGGGCAAAAATGTTTTCCCTCGCCCATGGCTTTCTTTTCAGTCTATGTGTATGTGTATGTGTATGTGTTGATACATGTATGTTTTAGGGGCATCTTAAGCGTGTCTCTGGCAGAGAAGTTTTGCTTTTTTATGAACTACAGTTCACATCCATTTATTTGTTTGAAGATCTTAACTCTATTGTTATAGCTAGGAAATCTTTGCCAAAGTGGGGGAACCCACAAAATGAAACATTTGTTTTCTGGGTCTTGTTTTGTTGTTATTTGCTTTTGTTTTTCTATACTAGGGATTAATCTAAGACCTTCAAATACAGTTGCATCACAAGCCCTTTTTTATTTGAAACAAGGTCTCACAAAATTACTACATGGCCCGCCAGGGTTTAAACATGCAATTTTCCTACCTCCCTCTCCCAGAGTGCTGAGATTACAGGCACGTGCGACCACACCTGCCTTCCCTGTTTGCTTCCAGAGAATTTATATTTTTTAGTATTGTGTTTAGATCTATGCTTTTTTATGAGATCTTCTGTTTGAATATGCTCCAAGTGTTCCAACATCATTTCTTAAAAAGACTTTTCTGCACTGCCTTACAGATACAAAGGTCTTGGTGGGTCTATTTTTATTTATGAACTCTCTATTCTGTCTCATTGTTAATGTGTCTACCATTCTTTCAGTATCAGAGTAATGAGGTTACTAGAGCTTTCTACTAATTCTTTAAATTAGGTAACATCAGTGTATCAATTTATTACTCTTTCCCAAAGTTTTTTGACTAGTCTGAGGTTCTTTCATAACCATGCCTTTTCGAATCACTTTGTCATACATCTAGGAAACACCCTACTGGAATTCAGATTGAGACTGCACTGCAAATCTATAGATTCATTTTAAGAATCATTATCATACAGACTTCTGATACATTAAAAAATATATATCTCAGATGGGCACAGTGGCTGCATACCTATAATCCCCGCACCTGACAGGCTGTGGCAGGATGACTACAAATTTAATTCAGTCTGGGCAATTTACTGACTTAGCGAAACCCTGTCTCAAAACAAAAAATTTTAAAAGAGCTGAGAATGTAGCTGATTGAGAAGGCCCTAGGTTCAATTCCTAGTAACCTCCAAAAAACAAATAAAAGCATCTCCCCACTTAAAATTTGCTCACTGGATGACCATGGATCTACAAATAAAAACTTCTTCCTTTCTTATCTGGATGGCTTCTATTCTTGGGGGTCGGGGCTGATTATCCTGGCCAGAACTTCCAATGCAGTATCAAATAGAAGTGTTAAGAATGATTGTCTTCATTGTATTCTGGATTTGAAGCAGAAAGCTCTAGGTCTTCCCTGCTGAGTAGGATTTTAGGTATGAGTGACACTATATTTACAGAAATTCTTTACCAGGTGAAGTTCCCCCTCTGTTTCAACTTTATTCAGTATTAACATCAAAGAATGCTGGATTGTGCCAAATGCATCAACTGATATGAACATACTCTTTCAACATTAGGTAGTAACATAGTGAGTTATCGTTAATTTTTAATGTCCGATCAACCTTGAATTTCTGGAAGAAACTTCACTCAGTTAATCATAACCTTTTACATACTGTTGCTTTAAGTTTGGCAACATTTTTATTGTGCTAAGTTCACCCCATTTTCTGTTCAGCACAGTGATATTCCCAAGGCCCTAAACACCTCACTTACTCAATCTTAGCATGGATCTCTGTTCACCAGAGAGAAACATACAGACCAAGGGAATATTTTCCTGCACCTACTACTTCCTACAATGCCTTTCCTGCTTCTCACACCAACCTTCCCTCCTGAGAGACAGAAACTCTCAGCCTCCCCTCTAACTCCTCTTGATTCCCTAAGAGTGGGTACTTGTCTCCTCCTGACTAGTCACTCTTTCTTCCCCTGAGTTCTGCCCTTTAGTGCCTATACACCAAGTTTTTTTCATCTGCCAACAGCTCTCTTTTGGCCCTTTCTTCCCCTAAAACTTCCACCTTTGCTATCTCTTTCCTTTCCTTCAGTGGTAAGTGTCTTGAAGGAACAGTCTACCAGTGATTTCCTTCACCTCCTTCTGTGTCTTCCGTGCATGCTCAAAGTCAAGGGAGATCTATGTATTTCTAACCTTATTCCTCGAGCCTCTTTTTTATGGCTTTCAACATTGAAGATCCTTTTACAAATACTCTGCCTTGGCTTCAGTAATTTTACTCCTATTTATGTTGCTTCTCTCATCTACAGTGCTTCTGTTTTATGTATGTACGCTCAATCTTTGGGTTTAATTGCAAAACTTTTGTAGGAAAGCATCCAACATGATTCTTACGTCTTGCCATGTTTGAAACCATACGCCACAGCAGAGCCCAAATAACATGACACAGCACACACACCTCCGCAGAAAAGGCAGCACCTCTGCGGCAGCTCCTCTACATGAGAGCAGCAGTGAGTCTCACTTGCTGAATGCCTGTACTGACACTGCCTAGGATGCCTGATGCGACTTTCCTCCTGGCAAACACATACTCATCCTCAAGATCAGTCACTAAGTCCAGCCGACACTCAGACAAAGGACCATTAAGGTCCACCTCCAGAAGGAGTAAAGTCTACATGTAGTATATGGAATTCTTCTGTGTTGTTCCTTCTCCCCTACTTATTGATCAGTGACTTACAGTATGGACTCATAACATCTATTTTATTCTTTAAATTAAAACTAAATTCTATCATTATTTTGTTGCTTGTTTCGGCTTAAGTCATTTATGTTTGTTTAGCACTTGGTTATTTATACTCCTATTTTCTCTGTCCTAGCTCTAAAATGAGCCAGAATTCTAAGGTATGCGAAAATATTTATAGTGGATTGTGAAAGTTTTCTACATTAGTCTTATCAAATGGTCCCACATTTATAGTAGTTTTATGAGTACTATATTACTCTGATGTTGATATTAATGACGAAACATACAGCTTAGGAAAATTACCAATGAAAAATAATTAATCAATAACAAAATTCCTAAGCATAAAATGGTATTTAGTACAAAAGAGATGAGGCACGTATGCTTCATCTCTTTGGGCTCACTACATAAAAGGAACGTCACTTTCATTTCATTATCAATTTCTTCTTATCATTTTGAAACATACTTCTGAAATATATTCCTATTTCCCTATGCCTTTAGTACATTCTGAGTTCTCAAAGTTTTTACTTTTATTGTTTTTCTACCAAAAAACAAGAATATCAAACTTTAAAAATGTGTGTGTGTGTGTGTGTGTGTGTGTGTGTGAGAGAGAGAGAGAGAGAGAGAGAGAGAGAGAGAGAGAGAGAGATACTGTGTCTAAAGGCTTTACAACAGCTATTTCAGTCACCTAAAAGGGACTTTTTTTTTTTTTTTTTTGGTAGTGGTGATCAAATACACAACTTCACGCTTTGCCAGGCAGGTGCTTACGCTGCTGAGCTAAACCCCCGACCCAGGATTTTTTTTTACCAACTTTCAAATTCACAGATATTTTCTAGAAGCTGAAATTGCCTAACTGTAACTTTTAGTTAAAAAATGTTTTAGAAGTGTACCAAACATGTTTCAGAAGTTATGCTATTTCTAAAATATTATTTTCAAATACAAACAGAGTTATGTTAAAACTGGTTCTTCCTCTTTTTCACCTGTAGTTAATAAAAGAAAGTACACAGTTAGTACAAGAAACTGATAAAACAAAAACCTCAAATTCTTTGAAACCCATTTGGTCTACTTTTATTGTTTAACCAGGCTAACTTTTTTTTGGCACTAGGGCTCCAACTCAAGGCCTTGCTATTCTGAGCAAGTGCTCTACCACTGAGCTATACCACCAGGCTTAGTCATTTCAAACAAAAAAAAAGGAAGAAGAAGAAGAAGAACAAGAACAAGACAAACATAAAAAATACAGTTAAAAACCCCACTGACATTGATTTATGCTAAATGGTTTTAAGTTATTATCTACTTCTGTTTATAATGAAGTATTGATGGTACTACGAATATTCACAATAAATACACCTACATAATTTATTTCCTGGTCAGAATGAATGAATGAATGAATGAATGTTTTCTACTATGTGCCATTTTGGTCCTTTTAGATGAAAGCCTATTAGGAAACTCAGTTTCAAATAAGCTAATGGTTTTTGGTTTAATGTCTTCTACCAGGCTGCAGCACAACTCTTGCTTTTTGGTTTGTTTTTGTTTTGAGGGGTTCTGTGTGTGGCGCTACGGACTGAACCAAGGAATGCTCTACCACTGAGCTACAGCTCCAATCCTTTTTTTTTTAAATTTTGAGACAAGGCCTCACTAAGTTGTCCAGGTTTGCCTCAAACTTGCTATCTTCTTACACTACCCTCTTGAGTAGCAGGGAACACAGACTTGCACCACTATGTCCAGTCCAGCATGGCTTTAATAGAAAAGTTCTTCCCTATCATAAGAAGTCTCAGAAAACAGGTTTATACGATTTTATGGAGTTTATTTCACATGGCCTATCAACAACAGAAATATTAATTATAACTATAATTTTGGGGAGCAGAGAGAGACAAAGTATTAGTCTAAAAGAATGGAAATTTTACATTTAACCATCATAAGGGAGAACATATTAATGTGTTAAAGCTTTTATCTTTAGAAACTCAACATAATGGCTAAGAGCATGAGGCTTTAATGATAGAGCTAGATTTGAATCCAAAGTTGCCCACCTAAAACTGTTTCTTTGGGCAAAATACTAAGCTTGTGACCGTCCATTTGCAAGTGAGCCAAGAGTAAAGCCTAATTTTTGAAGGGATAAATTAATCTATATTAAAAATGCACAAGCACAGTAAATAAAACTTATTATTTGTTGGCACCTCTATTACACAAACATAAAAATGTACCAAAATAAACTGACAGTGAACCACGGTACCATAAAGGTGACATCAGGAAGCTGAGAAGACCTTAAAAATTTCTAGACCATGGCTGATAACTTAATTGCCTCTACTAGAATCAGATAAAATGATTAAAAGTCATGAGAAGAAAAAGAAACCTAAATTCCCTGGAGAGCCAAGACTCTAAATGATTACTTTGTACTGAAATCATTTTTTTCCTCCAGAATAAAAGTTCCACAAACAAACTTGAAAAGGTAGACCCATGAAACACATCCCCACCCTGCTGCCACTATTGTGCAAAATGGGCACGTGTTCATTTAAAAGGACTCAAAGGTTTTAAGACAGATAATGGATCGTGTGGCTTAAAAATGGTAAAGAACCACTCACCACAGCAGGTCCAGATGAAACACGAGGAGAAGGAAAAAGAGCCTGAGCTCTGCCTTCTTCCTATCTGCACTCGCCAAAGGCAGGGACAAGTAATAGAAAGCCCATGAGATGAAACTTTATACCTGAACAACAAAGAGACTACAACCTGGGATGATCTATGATTGATGGCTTAATAAAAACAGCTATTATTTGTGGAATCACGCTACACACAAACATTTCCCCTTCAGTCCTGGTCACAGTACAAAGAGGTATGTTCCTGTAATGACTCCATTTTACTGGTGAACAAATAGATTCAGAGAGACTAAGAATCCTAACACAGCTGGTAAAAGAAATGCTGAGACTGTTCTGTATGATAAATCTATCTCTAAGATATTACTTCAATCCCATCTTTTTCAAGAAACTGAATTATGAAGCTATGGAATAATACTAAAACTCCTAATTCTGAATTTTGTTTCTCAGTAAGGAGCTGTGATAATTTAGGTTATTTAAAATACTGTCTTAGAGCCAGGGAATACACAAAATATTTTGCAACTAATATGAAAATAAGGACTGAAATTTCCTAAAACTATCACTAATTAGTCCAACTAAAATTTCACAGTTGAATTCAATGTTAGAAGCATAAATACAAATAGCCAGTATACAACCATTTTTTTCAAATCACCTTTGAACAACAAGACTAAGGGAAAACAGAAGTCAACATTGGTTTGAGCCAAGGTTAAAATTATGTTGTTTGCTGGATAATACATGGGTATGTTCTTATAACAGAGAAAACATTTTTCTGTAATTATACACCTGGGGCACCTATTTCAAAAGAGAACACTGAACAATTAAACACTGTAGATTCAACATATAAATTTACTTCTACTTCCTCTCCAAGTATAACAAAAATGACAGTGAATAATTTTGTCTCTCTTCTTCAAGTATAAAACCACAAGGGACACAAGGCCCTGAGTTCCATCCCCAGGAAACTGAAAAACAAAAAATCAAGACCCACCAACCACAGGGTGGAAAAAAAGGGAAAACGATGGTAACAAAATTTTGTAAAAAGCAAAGGAGCTGAATAAGTACATTAGTAACTGATTCAATAAAGAAAACTGAAACCCAAGTAAGCAATAAGAAAATGAAGAGTTCCAAACGTAGACAGACATATACGCTGCCTCTGTAACACCATGACAAGTGGGGTAAGAACTAGAAGTCTAAAGCCTAGAAAGTGCAATCTGACCCCTATATCCTGCCCTCAGCCTTCCAACCCACAAAGCTCTCTACAACCTAAACAGACACTGACCCTTACTTTCCAGGACATAAAGTCAAAAGGATACTGAAACCAGGACACAAGAATCAGATGAACACAATCAGACCGCAGATTGGGAAATAAAGCGAGCACCCATGCTGTGAATGGTTCAACAAGGAAAGGTGAGGCTCAGACTCCAGCCCTGACATTCTACAACTAAATGAATCTCCTGTGACAGTAGAAAACATCAATCTGAAACATTTGGTTTTGAGGAAAATTAGACACTCCAAGATACAAGACTGATTCACTTAAGAGAACACACAATGAGGCATATACCTCACCACTAGCAACAAACAATCCAAAGGAAGTCAAGAAAATAATTCCACTTGAATTAACATCAAAAAGATAAAATACTTAGGAATAAACTTTAGTAAAATAAATGTAAAATTTATACAACTGAAACTGAGGAACACTGCTGAGAGAAACTGGTATCTATTCTCCCCAAACTGAACTACAAATTTTACTCAATCAAAATCACAGCAGGATTTTTGAGTTGCTTTTAAAGTAACAAACAGATTGATTCTAACATTTAAATAAAATGAAAAGGTCCTTGAGTCACCAAAACAAGTAATGAAAGCAAAAAACAATTGTAAACTAACTTACCATGAAGCAAGATTAATCAAAAAAAAGACACTGCTGTGAGGATAGCCACACAGTTAAATGTATGAGAAGTGAATATGAAATTAAATCCCTACATTTATGACTAATGGGTTTTTCAAAAAACATGTCCAATTGATCTGAAGAAAGTCCAGAAATAGACCCCCACATATACAGCAAGTGATTTTCAACAAAAGTTCAAAGGTAACTTTTTAAATATAGTTTTTTTATAATAGTGGTGGGAATTCCAATATCCACAGCAAAAAGATGAATTTAGACTTTCACACATAATATATACAAATTAACTCTTCTAGCCAGGCATAGTGGCAAATGACTATAATCCTAGCACTTGGGAGGCTGAGGCAGGAGGATCACTTTGAGTTCAAGGATAAACTTCGGAAGAAAATCTTAGCAGGGTGCTATGGTGCATGCCTATAGTCCCAGCCATTCTGGAAGCTGAGGCAAGCAGTTTACTTAAGAGACTCTATTTCAAAAAAGAAAAATCTTATTGACCTTAGGTTATGCAAACTGTTCTCAACGTGACACCAATAGGACAAAACATTAAAAAGAAAAGTTAGATGGGGTCGGGGACATGTCTCAGCAGCACAGTGCCTGTCTGACAAGCACAAGGTCATGAGTTCAATTCTCAGTAGAATAAGAAGAAGACAATGAAAATGAGGAGGAGGAGAAGAAAGAAGAAGATGAAGAAAAAGACATTACATTAAAATCGAAAACTTTAGTATTTTCTGGGACATCACTCAAAGTCACAGACTGGGAAACAAGCGTATGCAAAACATAAGAAGGATCTGCATCACAAATATATAACTATTATACCGAAATAACACAATATGAATTTAATAGTAAGAAGTCAATACTTAATTTAAAAATTGACTATAAATCCAAACTGACATTTCACCATATGACACAGATATGGCTAATAAGCAAAAAGGTGCTCAACATCAATATAACTGAAAAAATAAAAACTGAAAACACAAACACGATGAGACACAGCCACACACCTACTAGAATGGCTACAGCAAAAAGACAAGAAATAAAAAGTAAAGATGCAGAGAAAGTGGGACCCACAGATATTGCTGGTGGAAATGTAAAATGGTATTAGAGACGGAAATTAAACAAAACTGCAACTTAGTCAACTCAGTCTAGTCTCAATTTTTACCTGCTAGTAGACAAGGACATAGGTGAACCTTCAAGAGCTCATCATTCTCTCTCTCTCTCTCTTCCTTCTCCCTGAAACAACATCAGAAGCCTCTATATTTTACACTCACAGTTTTCAAATCTAATTAAGATGTGTTAAGTATGCTAAAAGACAGCAATATATGATTGAAAACCAAGAAACACAACAAAATAAAAAAAAAGAGAGAGTACAGACTCACAGAATGAAGACAGTTTTCCTAAAGAAGAGACTAAGAAAATTCATATGCACACTGTAAAACTGAAAGAAACAACTAAAATTAAGAATTCAGTGCATGCAGACCACCAAGTCAAGAAGAGCTTGGAGTGAAATAATTCAAGCCCTGAAGGCGAACAACCTCTAGCCCAGATTGATGTATCCTGCAAAACTTTCTCTAGAAATTAATGAAGAAGCAAGATGCTTCCATGACAAAGGGGAACTGGGAGAATTTGTGACCACCAATCCAACCCTACAAAAAATACTAAAGGACATTTTACAAAGAGAGAAAACGAATATGAGCATTTCAGGAACAGTGGCAGAGAGGCCTCAGTGAACAGGGCAGACAGTGGAGTGAAGAGAAAAATAGACAACCAATGGCAGAAAAACAGAATAGCAGAAATGAGACAGAGAAGATTGGCTATAATCTCTAGTATAGAGGGCCTCGAAATATTAACAGAGAGAAACACAGGCAGAGTAGATCAGGAGATAGGGTCCATTGAGCTGCTCTATACAGGGAGGCAGAGGGACCCAAAATACACAGTGCACCCTATGGGAGTGAAAGGGGAGAAACTGTCTAAAAAAGGAAGGCAGGGGATATTGTTAATGGAGTAACAAGATTTAAAATTAACATTATTCTCATCACTCTGCTTGGATGGATTACGTGCTGTTCCAGTTTGGCTACTTACACTAGACTTGAGGACAAGGTCAGCTATCCCAAAAATATGGGAACATAATATGGTAATCATCCTTAATTTCCTATCAACTTAATCTGAAGCCCTGTATAACTTATACTGTATTATTATGACTGATCTTATTTGAATCTGGTTTGTTAGAGTGCTATCTTGTATTGACTGATTTTATTCTAATCTGTTCTGATTGATAGCATTAAGTCTAAGAGTATAGGAAACTACACTGAAGATGAAAAGATTCACTAAGATACCCACTCTGGTTTGATTACTGCCTGCTTTTGAAGTCATATAATATCTCCAATGCTTTGTTTTTATTAATGTTGTTATACACTGCTGAGACATCATGGTACCCACTGTAGATCACCTTGTATTGTGGTTTTATATGACTTTCTGCTTCATGCTTTTCTAGGAATTGTTTTGTTTTGTCTTGCTTTGTTTTGTTTTTTCCTCTAATGCAGAAAGGATAGATATACATGTAGAGACTCATGCATGTGTAGAGCTTATAAACAGTTTAAGAGAACCAACTATATAACACATGTTGAAATGAACAACTACTCTGAAGAAAAAGAGACACTACAATACCCCGTGCTGAATCCGTAATGTCACGATGTGAAATCCAGCAATACTATCATTCTTTGTTCAAAGTGATTTTAGCTTGTTTTGTTTTGTTTAAGTTCAACACACATGAAGGTATGGACAGCTGTTTTGAGGAGAATGAGAGACACTGTGACAGCCATTCCTGGCTTCCCTAATGTCTGGTCTTGAAGACCTGAAACGCCCTCCTTGTCCTGCTTAGATCAGTTCCATACTGTGTTGTTTCATGTGAACTCCCTGTATGTAACAATATGGACAACTATTTGGAAGAAAACAAGAGTCAATATGATAGAGAATGAATATCTCCGATTGTCTAGCTTTGAAATTTATGTCTCTTACATTGCTGTCTTGTGACCCACTTTGTTCTGTTTTTGTTGTGTTTAATTTTACCCTTTTGATATAATTGCATGTATGTTTGAGTGTGTAAGATGGATGACCATATTGCTGTTTTTGTCAGATTGTGGAGGAGAACTGTTAATAGTGTCACTGTTTGAATGTCTACTTTGCATGTTTTAACTTTGTAATTTGAACAACTATTTCCAAGATGTCAGTATATAATTTGTCAAGTAATGATTTCTTAGTGTTTTGGGGTTTTTTTTTTTTTTTTTTTTTTTTTTTTTTTTTTTTTTTTTTTTTTTTTTTTTTTTTTTTTTTTTTTTTTTGGTTTTTTTTTTTTTTTTTTTTTTTTGGTTCTTTTCCTTTTTTTCCTTGGAATTCTGTATTGTTGCTACCCTTTATTCTGTTTTGTTTGTTTTTTTTTTCTCTTTAAATAAAAATAATTTTTTAAAAAATCCACACATTGTACCTGAAGGCTCCGTAAAGTGGTCTATACCAGCAGACAAATGAGCAAGGTGTGAACAGCACGAACCACAGGATGCTCAGTCCAAAATCAACCCCTCTTGAGGAATCAACAAAAAACCAAGCCAGACATCCAAAGATATTCAGAAACAGTGTTACAGCATGGACTGTGGGGTCAGAAAACAAAAACAGAAAATTATTACATTCACTTAACAAAATTAAAAATTAAAAAAGAAATAATCTTCTAGGAGCAAACATATTCTATCTCATTTTTCCTCTCTATTTAGCATTATTAAAAACACGCTGTTTCTTTTACATTTAATTTGTAAACCAAGTATACACAGGAAAGTGAGTCCTGATACACGCAGAGCTGCCTGAAACGCCATCGGTCCTTTCTTCCTAATAGGCAATTACATTGCCAAACCAAAAAAGCACTGCCTTTAGGCCTTCTCCAAGAAGGAAATCCTGTGATGTGCCCCTTGATCCAAGGCCCAAGATGAAAAGCAGTGCACATTAAGAAATAACCAGAACCTGGGAGAAGAAAGACCCTATATTCAAAAGCTATTTTTAGAGACTAAAACTGGAGTCAAGGTACAAAGACAGTGGCAATTTCCAGTGACTACACAGTCAATCTAAAAAGATTAGTAATCCATCTTCACACAAGTTGTCCAATTTTAAAGTCCTAGGAGGAAAAACACTGTAGTTTGGTAGAGGATTGAAGTCATTAACACACTCTTCCCTGCGCACATACACAATACGATGCACTTCAGTGGCTATTCCCCTTGGGTAACAGAAATAGGTCTTGGCAAACTCTTCTCAGCCTGCTAATGACGACTTTTCCTAACAGATCAAAGACAAGCCAGCTGAGTAACATCTAACTACCATATGACCCACATGTATCCATTATAATTAATAACTTTTTACATGATTCTTTAAATCTTATTCTTAAGTTGAATTTATTATAGGAAATAAATATTAATGAAAACGCATGGCTGTCCTATCAGGTGGCTTGTACCACTGGTGGTACAAACAGCTCTAATCACTTTTATTGGTCTTTTTACTAACAAAATCAATAGAAAGCTGCCCCATGGGCTAGACATGCATGTACCACTGGTGGCTTAGGATACCTGGCAGCAAGACACATGAATTGTAACCCATTGGGAATGTGTTAGGCCCAGCACTCAAGTTCTGTGAGCTGGTTTTTCAGCTGTAGAAACCCAGAAACTCTTCAAGTTTCAAAATTTACATTTCCTTTTATCACATATGTAAAACTCTGTTCGTGTTAAGAATATTTAATTCTCATGAAAGCTAACTTGGTAACAAATATACTCAAAATCATCTTCCTCAAAATAAAGGCAGTTGTGGTAAGGACTTAACAACAGAATTCAAAATTTAAATTCTGTATAATTAAATGAAGTCAGTAATTTTAAGCAAGTTTGTAATATTAAGAAAACTCCAGTTTAAATTTCAACCTTCACAGGAATAATTTTAAAGGTTTATCTACTAATCCATTTAAAGAAAAAAGACACAACATACACATATATGTATGTTTTGAAATACGAACAAGTTCTTCCAAGTATAGTTAAAACTATTAATTTAATGTTATGCAATCTATTATTTTTTTTCTAAATCTTTTCAGACTAACCAATATTCCTCATCAGTAAGTCATTGGCTTGTATACTGGTAAACGCTAACATGTCTAGGACTATTTACTAAATAATCTATCTGCTTAGAGTTCAGAAAACATATACAAAGGTCAGGTAATACGCAATCCAGATCTAGGTTGATAATTTCAATCCTATTGAAGGGAGCAATGAATTCATACTGGAGGACTCCAAGAACAGATACAACACTAAAGAACTCTTAGGGCAGTTTATGTGCATGATTTGTAGCTAGAACAACTCTCTTTGATATAAAATTTCAATCTACTTTATTAGGCAGTCAATGTGATACTAATGGGCCAACATTTGAAACCATCACTACAATATCCTTATTGATTAAGTTATGGGTTATAATAAAGACATCTAATAAAGTATGTTATTTTCTTTGCTAGATGGTCTCTAATATAGCTAACTGTTTTTCTTTCTTGAATTCAAAAGTACACTACAAATAGGATGAAATGCATTTCACAAGGCTATTTCTAATTGCTTTAGTTCATCACAGGGTAAATTACTTGCTTTACGCAGATACCTCTGAAAGTATATCTCACTGTTTGCTTGCCTATTTGTTTGTTTTAGGCTGTCCAGAATGAAATTTATTGGGGGCCATGCTGAAGGGGCATGGGCCAGGATGGCAGGAAGAGCAGTCCAGTCCCCACAACTTAGTTCAGGAGGAGGAGCACATATGGGTTAGCACAAAAGGGACTTCATTCTTGAGGAATGTAGCTGGTATTTGTTGTAAAACATAAATTACTTCCTTTTTTTATTTTCTACTTTGTAGGTGGTACAAATGGAACTCTAGACCCTGGGCTCTAGAGTCAGCCTACCCAACTCCAACATTAGTTGTATAATGTTGGACAACTGACTCATTCTCTGAACTTTCGTTTACCTATATATAAAACCAAATAATAAAGTGCCTACTTCTTAGTGTGGTTAAGATTTAATAAGATAAAATAAATAAAGTTAGAGTTCTCATTATAATTATTATTACACTATAAAAACAGTAACTTGAAATTTCTTCAAAGCAGCATACTAGGCTCAGTATGCTGGTACACACCTGTAATCCCAGCACTCATGAGGCTGAGGCAGGAAGACTGCTGTGACTGCTGTGAGTTTGGGGCCAGCCTGAACTACAGTAAGACCCTGTCTCAAAAAAAAAAAAAAAAAAAAAGCATACCAGAACAACTTATGAAAGCATATTCTATACAATTTAGGCACATTACTGCACTGGTAGTAAATCGTATTTTATTCCAATTAATGCTTCTTCAAAACAGAATATAACTGGGATCGGGAGCCCTCTTTAATACCAATTAACATATCTGCCACCTAAATAGGCTTTGAATAGAAAACTATTCTTAACTATATTATTCTGAAAGACTCATAAAGTTACTTATTTCTAAGACAAAAAAGCTCTATTTTGAAACCAACAGCACTGGTAAAGTAGTTTAGCATTTGGTTAAAATTAACTATAGACTCCTACTCAATCAATATTCACTAATTTTCTTCCAGTCCCATGTCCTTCCACCAATAAAAGCAACTTTTAAACTCAAATAACATGACTAAAATACTAGGCCTGGTTTCTGCTCATTTTAAAAATATATATAAAATAGATATTAAATAAGATATGAGTCTGTTAATATGTACTACTGAATATATATACACACACACGTGTGTGTGTGAGAGAGATTCAGCAAAAAATATTAAACCAAGAATAAATTCTCAACAAGAAACTAAGTTACAGAAGTACTATCCGAAAAGAACTACTTCTCAAATTCCAAAACGACTTTACCTATGGTTACAGTGCTCCTAAAAGATATAAGAAAATTATTTCATCTCATTAGGGGGAACAAGAGAGCCTCACTAAAATCACACAAAAATCTCCTGCATTCAGAATGTACCCTACAAATTCTCCATTTCTCAAATATTGTGCAGGTAAGAAGCCACTACTGCTGTTATCCCTAACATAATGACATCAAAATAGAATAAATCGAAACAGATAGTAGAAGGCTAGGTACATTCAGCAAAACTGTTAACAGTTTGACATTTTAATTTAGTATTCCATATGCTATAATTATATTTAGAACAATGTAAGCATCACAGCCTAAGATATATGCTCTAATGTTCTTTTCAATAAAATGTCCTATATTACTCAAGTACTTTCAAAAATAAAAATACTCACAACTACTTGAAAACAAAAGGTATGCTCAGAGCTATTTTTAAAATTACACTTTATAGTATTACAGTAGTTTATGTTCCACTTTAAAAACAGCCGAAATGTCTACACTTAATAGAACTTAAATTGTCTTTCTCTGCATAAAAATAGTATGCATAAATTTTTTAAAGCAAATTATTCATATCTGTATAACATTCTTTAAGGAAAAAGGATCATTATGAAATCACCTATGTAACAGAGAAATTGCCCTTTCTTCAACAAAGTGCCAGTTCTCAAAATACAGGTTTTCTTCAGGCACTGACTGACATCATCACATATATTATGATTGTCAAATATATAAATAATGGCTCACTTTGCAAATTTGGTCATGAATATCTACAGAAAAGGATGTTTACTGTACTAGCCTTAATAGATTTGTTATTAAAATTTCTATGAACTATAAATAATGTAATTTATTCTATACTCACACATCCACAAGTAGTACATGAGCTTTACTGTCTTCTGGAATTCTACAGGAATGTCTACAGAAAAGTCCTGATAGAAACAAGGTCCTACAGGAAAATTCTCAGGAAGAGGTGGCCAATTATTTTTTCTACCTGTAAATTTAAAAAAGAATATAATCAGTATATTCTATTCTTATTACATAATAATGACCCCTATTGCTCTAATAAATGTTATTTTAAAATGCAGCACTGTATGTCTATATTCCTATACTTTTGAAAACCAAGCTTCATACTTTTAAAAATTTTCTCAGAATATAACTTTAAAAAACAACAGATGGTGAAATAATTGTCCAGTGTCATATTACATCATATTTAGTAGTAAGAGAAAAGAGAGAGAAGGGCTGGGGCATTAGCTCAGTGGCATAAGCGCCTCCCTGGCAAGCGTGAAGTCATGAGTTCAACCCCTGGTACCAAGAAAAAAAAAGAAAGAAAGAAAGAAAAAAGGGAGAAATCAGAAAGAAAAAAGAAACAAGAGTTTCAAACTCACAAGTAACTGACTGTCGTGAGAAAGTAATTCAGTTTTTCAACTTCAGTATCTTCCCCAGTATTTTAAAATTTTCAGTAAAATTCTGCTTATGTGGAGAGGGATGATGAGCTCAGAGTCTCACCTTTTCTACTGTTCAGCTCCACAAAAGCCACAAGACTAAACCGGATTCAAAGAGTTAAATTTGGAAATCTCAAAGTCTGGGAAAAAATAATACCGAATAGACATATGTAAGAAATCAAAAAAACTAAAAAAACATGAAATAGTCATGAGAAGTAAAGGAATTAGTGCACCTTCAAAACTCTAAAGAAAAACAAATTCAGACTTTGAGGAAAGAAAACATGTATAAAGAAATTAAATTGAAAATAAATAAAATGGAGGCTGTGTACAGTGGTACACGCTTGTAATTCCAGCACTTGGGCAGGAATGAGGCTGATGCAGGAGGATTGCTGTGATTTGAAGGCCAGCCTGGGCTACAAAGTGAGTTCAATGCCACCTCAACCACATAGGGTGACCCTATCTCATAAAGATTAAAAAAAAAAAAGAAGAAGAAGGGAGGGGGATAAGATGTGAAATGTTAAGGAACACTAAAAGGCAAAAATCAGAACATTAGAGGGCAAAAATATAAACCGAAGACCATTTTTTAATTTTAAATACTCTATCTCACAACTTACAGTTCTAGTCACAGAATCCAATTTTACATAATTTTTCTAAACCAAGAATTTTTTTTGTGTATTGGTGGGTTTTTTGTTTGCTTGGTTTTTGTTTATTTGTTTTGATTTAGAGACAGGATCTCACTGCATAGCGCTGGGTGATCTCGAACTTTGAAACCCCCTAGCTCTGCCTACTAAGTTACAGGTGTGTGCCATCGCAACCAGCGGAGGTCATTTTTCAGAGTGGGAAAAAGTACAACCTCATTCTGATTCTCCCCTACATGTCTTGTCTGTTGCATTGATTATACATCCAAATTTCATGTAGTTCAGACACTTTCATACCAGTCCCAGGGTATTGGAGCAGTAGCAAAGAACAGTAATAAAGAATGCAGGTTCTGGAATCAGAAGGCCAAGCCACTAAGTGGCAACTGAGCAAAGGCAACCTCTCAGAGCATAAATTCTACATCTGTAAAATGCGAATGACAACTGGACCATCCTTCACAGGATAGTTCTGAGGATTAAATATGAGTTTGTAAGTGAGAAGTACTGAAATGTACTAATAGACAAGTCTGTTAATTTCCCACTCATTACTTTCTTTATTAAAACCTCTCTCACAGAAATAACTTGAATTTGTCAATGCTAAGAAAATAAGACAGATTTTAGCTATGGATATTTCAGAAACGAAGCCCTTAAATTAAATGTTTAGTTTTTTCTTTGTAGATGCTGTCTCTGGTTCTGCAAATAAGAAAAGGACCCAGAGTAAACTGCCCAGATAAAGGCCCTAAACCTGTACATTCTAAGGAAAAGAAGAAGCCATTCTTCACCATGTACTGCATTACTGTTCTTAGTCCATCACCATCCCAGGTATCCTAATGATGACTTACCTCCAGCTGTTGCCCCTTCTTATCCAGACACTGCTAACTTTTCCTAAGATACTCCCTTGAAGTGATCTTGGTGGTCATAGCCTGAATAGATTCCATAGCAAATAACTCAGCACTGATTTTTCTTTGGCAGCATATAAATACACTCATCTTCCAAGGGTCACCACAAACATTAATTTAACGTATTTCTGAGGACTGGGGCAAATAATTGAACCTGGTCTGAGTAAATCAGGTTAAGGGTCAAACATGGGGCACACACATTCAAATGTTCTCAGATTCAGCAGATCCAGAGAGAGCCCAAGTACAGGCTCAAAAGGCTCATAGGTTGAGAATGAACCAGTTATCACATCTGCATTTGCCTTCTCTGTGGTGGACCAACAGCTGTTCTTATCCATCAAAAAAGACTATGCAAATCAGCCAAGATCAGAGTACACAGCATCAAGTAGGCAATTTGTCTTGTCTGATCTCCTTTTTAGAATAGGAAAACAAGCCAGGGTTTTATCCATACACAAAATGACCTATGGTTACAATGGATACTTCTATTTTAAACTCTTTTGGATACTACCATGTTGACTGAGGTTTTGCATTTCTCGTTCTCGACGGTCTAATTCTGCAGCTTTTCTTTCTAGTTCTTCTTGCCGCTTAAGAAGTTCAGCTTGAGCGAGGGCATGTTCCTTAAACAAAAGTTATTGATACATAAAAGCTTGTCAGAAGTATAACACACTCTTAACATTTATATGCTACCCCTACTTCTTTCTCTATCATAGAAATCTAATTCAAATTGATTCCAAAATACAGAATTAAAGATTATAGTTTCATAAAACATCACATGGGTTTGGCTCTGTGGAAACAGAGTCCATAGGACAGGAAAAAACCCTCTCAGAGTGAGCAATCAGAGTCAGAAGTCATCTGGAAAATGAAATTAACATGACCTCTGTGCCTAAGTGATGTTATGGACAGGAGCAAAGGGAATAGGTGAGGAAACGAATAGAAAAAAGAGCAACTGAGTCGGCTTTGACAAACTGGGTTAAATGACACATAAGCCCTCAGCAATGCAAGACTATTTTATAATGTTTTAAATGTGGTAAGAGATTGTGGCAGAAGAAGGATATGGTTAAGAAATTCTGGTCCCTAAGTCCATCTGCCCATATGTGACACCAGACAACTTCGTCTCCTCTTTCTTAGATTTTTGTCATCTACTTCCTAGTCACTGCCTAGTGATTACAACTCTTTCCCTAGAATATCTACCATTCTGTTGTTGATTAGTATGGTACATTAAGACTTAAGACCAAATTCAAAAAAATTTTTCACTGTACAAATTGTACACCAAGATGATAAATGAATTCAGTGATTCCTAATAATGGAATAAGGCAAATGTAGAAACTGACAGAGATGTGAGCACTTGTAGAATGACAACACTGCTAATCTAGACTCAAAAGTAAGTTAAAATTTTAAAATAAAGAATATGATGATACAATTACAGTAGTCTATAATGCAAGATTAATGTTAGTAATATCGTAATTCCTGATACAAATTTAGACAGTGAACGTTAACTAACCTTTGCAATCTGTGTATAAGCTGGATGTTCCTCTGTTGGCTTCATTATTGCTGGCTGTGTATTAGGTACATTAGGCATTTTCACACTGCCTGGTGGAGGCTAGGAAGATTAAGAAAAGGATAAATTATACAACATAAGAGTCCAATTTTAACTGCTCTCAAAGTTACAATACTAATAAAAAGCAAAATCCAGATCAGCCTTTCTGCCCTGTCTTCTCTTAGTCACGCATGTGGCAAAGAGCCATTGAAGCTTTCATCTCTGTTTTTTTGTAACTCATTCACTTCTCAACTCTACAAACGCCCCCACTACACAACAAACTCTTCTCCAGGACACTGTTTTTAAAACATGTTCTACTATGTCCCTACAGTAAAATAGCATACCAAACTAAAGAATCACCCCGAGCAAGCAGCGAGGCACAGTGACATGGACCTACAGTCCAGCTACTCAGGAGGTGGAGAAAAACTACTAGAGCCCAGAGTCCAAAGCCAGCCTGCTCCACATAACAAGATCCCACCTCTGAGCCAGTACCCTGAAAAGCATACAGGCGATCTCTTAGAGGATATCACTAAGAGTGCTTTAAAAGAGAAAGAGAGAAAGCATAAGGAAATGGAAAATAAACTAAATAAAACTACAAAACCTCCGCTTTGCCAAAGAAGCTCAGCATTATTCAAAAGGAGCTGCAAAGTCAAAAGGTAGTTATCTACAAGCCCAGCCATGGGAAACTGGTTAAACCACCATACATGCAGCAGACATCATGAAGATGAGGTGTAACTAACAAAAAATGATTGCTAAATACTAAGCGAAACAAAGCAAACTACAGAAGAGCATGCAAATGATCTTTTTAAATAAACATCTATATACATGTTCAGAAAAACATCTAGAAGGTCACAGCAAACAATTATCAGGAATTTCACCTAAAGTTAATCAAATTTTTCAAGCGCTGTTTAGAAAGGTTATAAAGAAAACAAGAAACAAAAATGGGAAGATGAAAAGGCAGGGCAATAAGAAGAAAGGAGAGGGCAGGGGAGGGAAGGGGAGAGAGCTAATAAAGGAAGAAGACAGCAAGCCAAGAAGGCAAGCACTACAAAATCAATAGTCAGAACTATTAGAAAACACCACAATGACAGCAAGATTTCACCCTGCCACAGCTGACAGCAGCCTTGAAAAGGAAACCAAACACAACCAAAGATATAACTGGAATATATCTGTTTCTTTTTTTTTCTTTTTTTTTTTTTTTTTTGGTACCAGGGATTGAACTCATGACCTCACGCTTGCCAGGCAGGCACTTAAGCCACTGAGCTAAATCCCCAGCCCTTGGAATATATCTGATTCTAAAATTCATAAGGAAAAATAAAGACCAATGAATAGGTCAAACACTTCTGAATAAAAATAAGGCAGAGGACCCATGATATTAAGACTTACGATAAGACCATCTATTTAGGAGCATGGTACAGATAAGAACAGAAAAATATACCAACAAACAAAACAATCAGATACAAGCCCACACAAACACAGAAATCAAATACTAAAGGCAGCACTACAAAACAGTAAACAAATGCTCTTTTTAGTCATTAAATGGTACTGGGAAAATCACATAATCACCCCGCCAAAAAACTAAATTTCTTAATTCATACCACATGTGAAAATAAATTCAAGGCAGACTAATGACCAAACAGTAAAGTTTAAATTTTTTTGTGTAAAATGAGGTGATTATCTTTATAAACTTAAGGTTTAAGAACTTCTTGAATGTGAGGTCTGGATATTTTTGTGTGTTTTGTTTATGATGTATCCCAAGTGCCTAAAACACTGCCTGGAACACAGTACATATTCAGTAATTCTTCATCACATTAAGTAAGACCAGGAAACATACAAATCATAAAAGAAAAGATTGACAAGTTAAATTATTTTGAAATTTAATAACAAAAAAGTCAAATCATAAACTGGAGAAAATTAGTGCCTATACCCAGAAAATATAAATGTTACAAATTCATACAAATAAAAACTACTAGAAAATCTGAATTGGCAATATAGAGAAGTGAAAACAGTAATAAGCAATAAACATGTGAAAATATAACCTACTTCACAGATAACCAAAAAGTATAAAAAGATAACATACCATTTTTAAACTATGAGACACCAAACTAAACTGACAATACCATGATTTGGAGTTACAATACTACTACAGTAATTGTATATAGGAAAATTAGAGCACTGGTCAAGATAGAACAGAAGGGACTATTAACAAATGGTGCTGGATCAATTATTTAAATTTGAGAGCGAAAAAAATTACTGAATCTCAACAGAATAAATTCCAAATAGCAAAAAACCAAATGTAAAAAGAAAAAAAAACCTACAAAGTCTCCAGAAGATAGTAAAACTATACAGACTATAGATGACTATCTATCTTCGGTAAAACTATACTAAACTACTCAAAGAGATAAGGGGAGAGAAATCATGATGAAAAAGTAAAAAATTTAAACTATGATGATATAAAGTATTAAGCAAGAATAACAGTCAAAATCAAAATAATAATACATACCACATATAAAAATAAAACACAGCTGGGCATGGTGGCACACACCTATAATCCCAGCACTCAGGAGGCTGAGGCAGGAGGATTGCTGTGAGGTCAAGACTAGCCTGGACTACATAGTGAGTTCAGGACAGCTTGAATTACATAGTGAGACTTTATCTCAAAAAAACAATAACAAAAGAAAGAAACAAACAAATGCATATGTAACTGAAAAATTACATGTTTTAAATGCCTGAACAGATAAACACAAAAGGAAAAATAAACATACAATAACTCAAGCTCAAAAAATTGCAAATCTAACCTAATTCCTTTGAAATTAATATGACCATAGTATTACTGTCACATTTTGGAAAAACTTTCATAAAATAGTATTCTCACATACTGATAGGTGTATAAACTAGCACCTATGCCAATCCTAAAGCACAATTTGGCAATACATAGCAAGAGTCACTGAAGATTTATATCCCATAAATAGCTGATTTTTAAAAATATCTCAATGAAATAATCAAAAATATTCAAAAATATGTGTGGGTCTAGACTGCTAACTAAAGCTTCATTTACAAAGGAAGAGTTAGAAATAATCCAAAGTCCAACAACATATGGTCAAATTATGATCCAACCATACAGGAATGTATTACATAGCTATCTAAAAGTTGGGGGTGGGTTTCCCCATTATCCCAGGATGGTGGTACCCCTTAGAGGAGACATCCTGAGGAATAGAGACTTCCTAGGAAAGGAGTGATAAAGGACATCAGTGATAAGGCCATCTAAAATCAGAAGTCTAAAAACATCAACACAGAAAACAAAATAAAATAGAAAATGACAAGAAAAAGAAGCAAAATGTAATCCCAAACATCCAGCCCACCCAGGACAAGTTCCGAACACAAAGAAATAGCGGACACTGGAAGTCAACAAATAGAACTCTCTGAAATAATACCAACAGAAGTGAAACAACAAATGCAAGAGGCCACAGAAAAAATAATCTCTAAGGTGCAAAAAAAGTGACTATCAAAATAAAAGACATTAAAGCAGACACAGATAAACAAACAGAGGAGCTAGGAAAATGATGGAAACCATGAATGCCAAAATAGACAAGAAATGTAATCAATAAAACAAATCCAAACAGAAATGCAGATTAGAAACTCCACTGACAGTATACATGCAGCAGACTGAATAAAGGCAAAGACAAGATATCAGATTAGAAGTCAGGAATTCAAGTAGCAACCAGAAAAAGAAATATATCTTAAAAATTGCAATAGACCACAAAAAAAAAAAAATCAATCCAACAGCTACAAGATTGTATTAGTTACTTTTTACTTATCACTGAGACAAAATACCTGATGCCCAAAGTTGGGAAAGGAAAGGTTTATTTCTTACAGTTTTTGGAGGTTTCAGTCCATACTCAGTTGGCTCCAAGGTAGAGTGGCATGGCGGGGCCGCAGTTCATGGTGGCTGCAAACAGCAAGGCAGAAACCGGCAAGAGAGAGAGAGACACACCTTTTTCCTGCCATTACATCACATCCTGGCTCCACCCCTTAGGAGGGTGTAGCACTGACACCATCAATCCAAGCACTAGATAATGAACCAGTCACAAATGCACAATGCAAATACATGAGGCCTGGGGGCCAACGACATAAACCACGACATTCCACCCCTGGCCCCCAAAGACTCATGTGCAACCTTTATACAAAAGACATTTAGTCCATCTCCAAAAGTTGCCAAAGTCCTAACATTTTCAGCATTGCTGAGAAGTCCAAGTCCCAAGTCTCTTCCAATATCTATGACAAACTCTTAACTGTAACCCCCTGTACAAGTGAAACAAGGCTAAACATTTCTGAAATGCAAAGGCACAAAATAAACATTACCATTCCAAAAGTTACAAATGGGGGAATATAAAGCATTGGAAACAAAGCAAGTCCAACATCCAGCAGGGCGAACATTAAGTCCTAGAATTCCATGCTCAGCATTTGAAGCAATCTGGTTGCAAGCTCCAAAGGCTTGGGTGGTTCCACCCCCACAGCAATTCCAGGGATTTCAGCTCCTGCAGCTTCTGTCTTAAACCCTCTCTGCTCAGTTTTTGCAGCTTTCCTTGGATGATCCACATACTTGGCCTTTCCAAACTTCTGGGGTCTCCACTGCACCTTTGGCTTCACCCTTACATCTTTACATATTGCCCTCTCAGGGGCACACTGCTTGGCCTTCCAGGCCCTTTGCAATCGAGGTGGAAGCCATCTTATCCTCAGAATTTGTGCATTTTCCTTGCACCTAAAATCAACACCATGTGGATGCCGCCAAGGCTTGTTGCCAGCTGGAGCAGTAGCCAGGCTTTTCTCTCTTTTGGCTATAGGGGTCCAGTGCCTGGATTGCTGGGCTCTGTTTACCTGATTGTGAAGAAAAGCTTTTCTATGTTGCCGCCATTCTGGAACCTCATGTGGCTGCCACCATTCTGGAACCTCATGTGGCATCCCGTGCCATTCTAGAGTATGGTGCTCCGAAGCTTTCTCATCTGAGAAAATTCTTTCACTTTTGCAGTTTCGGGCCTGCAAAGGGTGAAGACCCACTGCTTCCTGGGATGCCCAGTGGCCATCTTTCTTATCTCTCTGTTTCTTCTCAGCAATTAAAGTCTTGGGCACTATCTTTACAATCCACAGCTTTACTGGAGTTTTCCTTCTGGCCAAACTCACATTGTTTTAAATTATCCTGCTGGGCTTGCTTTACTGGAGTTTTCCTTCTGGCCAAACTCACATTGTTTTAAATTATCCTGCTGGGCTCTTTGCTTTTGATTTGCAACATAAAGCTGACTAAAAGCCCCCAACAATAGCCATGCCACAGCCTCAACATTTGACTGCCTTGAAATTTTCTTTGCCAGATTAATCAGTCCATTACCCTTAATCTCAGTCTCAGGCAAAGTCTCTGGGCATGAGCAAAATGCAGACAAACTTTCTGCCAAGCCATAACACACATCATAGGAAGTCCAATAACCAATACAGTCCTTCCCAGCAGAAACCTCCCAAGCCTGGTCTTTACTATCATGCTTTCTACCCTTCTTGTCTCCTGAGCTCTGACCAGAATCTCCTCTACAGAACAGCCTAAGCTGTTCCAGTTCTATGTATCCAGGCAACAAGTCCAAACCTTTCCAAACTCTGCTCACAAGCCATTTCCAAAGCCTCTCGAAAAACATGGTCAGGTATAGTCACAGCAATTGACCCCACTCCTCGGTACCAAATTCTGTCTTAGTTACTTTTTACTCATTGCTGAGACAAAATACCTGATGCCCAAAGTTGGGAAAGGAAAGGTTTATTTCTTACAGTTTTTGGAGGTTTTAGTCCATACTCAGTTGGCTCCAAGGCAGGGTGGCATGGCGGGGCCACAGTTCACGGTGGCTGCAAACTGTAAGGGGGAAACCAGCAAGAAAGAGAGAGAGAGACACCCCTTCTTCCTGCCATTACATCACATCCTGGCTCCACCCCCTAGGAGGGTGTAGCACTGACACCATCAATCCAAGCACTAGACAATGAACCAATCACAAATGCACAATGCAAATACATGAGGCCTGGGGGCCACTGACATAAACCTTGACAAGGATGAAGCAAAAAAGAACATAGGATTGATTGGAATCAATGAGAAAGCTGGAGATAACTCAAAAAACCATTAAAAAACCTCTTCACAGAAATGACTGCACAAAACTTCACAAACATGTATAAAGAATTTGACATACAAATAAATGAAACATACAGAACTCCAAACACCATGACCAAAGTAAACCTACACCAAGGCATATAATAATCAAACTTCCAGAAATTTAGCACAAGAACAAAAGCAGCTAGAGGAAAGAAATATATCACCTATAACAGAAAAGCCATAAGAATCACAGCAGACTTCAAACCACAAACCCTCAAGTCAAGAAGAACTTGTGAAAACAATCTTCAATCCAGATTGATGTACCCCACAAAACTATCTTTCAAAATTGTTGGAGAAATAAGATACTGCCATGACAAAGAAAAACTGAAGATATTTATGACCACGAAACCAGCTCTACAGAATGCTCTGAAAAATATATTAGAGAAAATGAAGACCACAAACACATGAACACCAACAGAAAGAAGTCACCAGGCAGGGCAAACAAACAGCAGAAAGACAGAGAACGAACAACAGGGAAACAATATGAGAAAGAAAAGCCAATTCGTATCAGTTATAATTATCAACATAACTCAACTTACCAGTCAAAAGAAACAGACTGACAGAATGGATCAAGATGGGCCGGTGGTTTGGCTCAGCAGCATAAATGCCTGCTTCACAAACGTGAGGTCATGAGTTTTATCCCCGGCACAAAAAAAAAAAGGATCAAGAAGCAAGATCCAACAATACACTGCATATAAAAAACACATTTAACCCAAAAAGACATTCACAGACTAAAAGTCAAAAGTCAGAAAACAATTTTCCATGCCACAAGAACTCCCCAAGAAAACAAGGAGTTATTCTAATTGCAGACGAAGCAAGCTTTAAGCCAAAGATAATCAAAAGAGAAAAAGAGGGTCACTACATACTTGTTAACGGAAAACTACTAGAAGAGATAACAATCATAAATATTTATGCACAAAACACAGGTTCACCAAACTACATAAAACAAATATTAACTGACATAAAAAACCAAATAATCACTTAACACATTATAGTGGGGGGCCTTAATATGTCACTCTCACAAATGGACAGATCAACTAGACAAAAACAAAAAAATTCAACAAAGAAATATTAGAATTAAACCAAGCCTGTAAAAAGATGGACTTGGTAGATGCCTACAGATGTTCTACCCCAAAACATTAGAGTACATATTCTTCTCAGCACAAAAGATGTTCTCCAAAATAGATTATACATTAGCCAGCAAAACAGTTCAAATAAATGTAGAGGAATTGAAATCATCCCAAGCATACTGGAAATTGATGACAAAAGAAACCACAAAAACTACATTACCACATGGAAATTAACAACATCCTTCTGAACAAAAAGTGGGTCACAGCAGAAATTGAGGACAAAATTAAACAGAATATACAATTAAACAATAATGCCAATACAACATACTGAAACTTACAGGATGCAATGAAAGCAGTCCTATGAGAGAAATTAATAGCAATGAACTCATACATCAGAAAAACAGAATAAGCTTAAATAAACAACCTAATATTGAAACTCAAACTTCTAGAAACAGACAAACAAATCAAATCTAAAGTTCATACAAGGGAGGAAATTATAAAGATAGCAGAAACTAATGCAATAGAGGCTAAGAAAACAATAAAAGCATCAATGAATCAAAAAGTTGGTTCTTTAAAAGAATAAATAGAACTGAAAAACCATTACCAACCTCACCAAAAAGAGAGAAGAAAGCAAAAAGACATATTCAAGCAATTAGGAATGAGGAGAAAATTACAATGGATCTCACAGAAATCCAGGAGATCATCAATACCTACGATAAGAACCTATGTTCTAAGAAGATTGCAAACATACAAGAAATGGACAGATTTCTAGACACAATCAAAAAGCAAAAACTAAATCAAGAAGATATAAAAATTCTAAATAAACGAGTATCAGCCAATGAAACTGAAAATATAATTAAAAATTTACCAAAGAAGAAAAACCCAGGACCTGACAGATTCACTTGAATTTTACAAGAAAGTAAGAGTAGAACTAATGCCATTAGTACTGAAATTCTTTAAACAAACTGAAAGCAAAGTAGTACTTTAAGCCATTCCTGGAAGCAATTATTACCAGAGAAGAACTCAACCAAGAAAAAAAACTACAGGTCAGTCTCCCTAAGATTATAGATGTAAAAATCCTTAATAAGATACTGGCAAACAGAATGCAGCAAATCATCAAGAACATTATGCATCATGACCAAGTACAATTCATCCCAAGGATGCAGGGATGGTTCAACATATGCAAGTCAATAAATATAATACACATTAACAAAACCAAAGACAAAAATCACATGATTATCTCAATAGATACAGAAAAAGCATTTGACAAAGCCCAGTATCCATTAATGATAAAACCCTACAAAAAATTGGAATATATAGTCTTCACCTCAATCTCATAAAAGCCATCTATGACAAACCAACAGCGAATATCATATTAAATGGTCAAAAACTGAAAATTTCCACTCTAAAATCAGGAACAAGACAAGGATATCCATTAACAACATTTCTATTCAATACAGTTCTGGAAATATTAGCCACAGTAATTAGACAATAGAAAAAAGTGAAAGGAGTAAAAGATAGGAAAGAAAGAAGGTAAATTATCACTACTTCCAGATGACATGCTACTCTATTACAAAAGACCCAAAAAACTCCACCAAAAAACTTACAGATTTAATATCCAAACTCAGTAGTATAGCAGTATACAAAATTAATACTCAAAAAGTCAATAGTATTCCTGTGCACAAGCAACAAACAGAAATTAGAGAAAGCACACGCTTCATAACATCCAAAAAAATGAAATACTTATGAATTAATCTAACAAAGGATATAAAAGCTCTGTGCAGTGAAAATTATAGGACCCTAAAAAAGGAGACTGAAAAGGTTATTAGAAAATGGTAAGATTTCCCTTGCTCTTAGATAAGAAGAACCAACACAGTGAAAACAGGCATACTCCCAAAACTACTATATAGATTTAACGCAACCCCAAGCAAAATACCATTAACATTCCTCACGGATCTAGAGAAAACATTCCTCGCTGGAACTTGGGGAGCCGAGCCAACCAGTAAGCAGCCTTCCGCCCTGGTAAGTGACTGTGGTCTGGCAAGTCGCGGCCACCCCAGGGCGGGGAAACAAGAAGCAAGAGCGTTTCCTGAGATCCGCACCATGCTGGAACTTAGGGCACCGAGCCAACCAGTAAGCAGCCTTCCGCCCTGGTAAGTGACTGTGGTCTGGCAAGCCGCGGCCACCCCAGGGTGGGGAAACAAGAAGCAAGAGCGTTTCCTGAGATCCGTGCCATGTTGGAACTTAGGGCACCGAGCCAACCAGTAAGCAGCCTGCTGCTTACCGGGGCGCGGCCTTAGAATCAAACATACCACACACACACACACACCCGTTAACAATTGGGATCCAGGGATCTGGGTATCTCTTAGTAGATGACCATATTTGGTACAGCAAGTTGGGGGAGTTTCCTTCTACTATCTCTGAAGGCAGGTATTTTTATGCCGTTTTGCTTTGTACTGATTAACGATGTTGCTCTATTCAATACTCTGTGTTGATGTGTTCTATAATGTTGTGTATTTCTTTGATTTTGCTGTACCTAGTAGAAGAACAACTATTGTGAAAACAACGAGATATACAATGTTGCCTGTTACTGTTGTCCTGGTGACCTGCTTTGATGATCTGTGCCAATTTCACTATACTGTCTCAATTGGCTTTATTCCATCCTGGTTTTTTTTGTAACTGTTTGCAGCCTCACTGTGTGTTCACTTTGTATGCCTTAATTTTGTAACATGAACAGCTATTTCTGGGAGGACAGTATGTGGTTTGTCAACTAGTGATTTATGGGTTTTTTTTGAGGTTTTGTATTGTTTCTACCCTTTTTTTCTGTATTGCTTTTTTTTCTCTTTAAATAAAATTTAAAAAAAAACAAACAACAACAAAAAAAAAATTCCTTAAACTAGAACCAGTGAAGACCTAGATTAGCAAAAGCAATTCTGGGCAACAAAGGCAAGTCAGAATGCACCACATCCCAGACCTGAAATTATACTATGAAGTTACTGTGATAAAATCAGCATTATTGCCAAAAAAAACAAAAAACAAAAAAACAGGTCTGAGGATCAGTGAAACAGAACATACAATACAGATGCATTCCCAAACACCCTTAGCTACCTTATGTTTGACAAAGGAGCCAAACATGTTCACTGGAAGAAACATGGCCTCTTTAATAAACTGTGCTGGAAAAACTGGCTCTCCACATGCTGACGACTAAACTTAACCCCTGTCTATCACCATGTACTAAAGTCAAAATGGATCAAAATCTTAAATATTAAAATAGAAACACCAAATTTACTGAAAGAGAAGACAGGCAGAAATGTCAAAGACATATGTGTAGGCAGAAACTTCATGTCCAAAACCCAGACTGCATGGGAAATAACACAATGAATCAACAAATGGGACCTCATACCTTATTAAAAAGCTTTTGCACAACAAAATAAATCAGAAACAGAGTGAACAGACAACTCACAGAGTGGGGAAAAAAATATCACCAGTTGTCCGACAAAGAACTTACATCTAGAAAATATCAAGAATTGAAAACAATCAGACTTCCCAAATTCAAAGACCCAATCCAAAAATGGGCATCTGAGATGAACATGCACTTTTCAAATGAAGAAATAAAAATGGCAAATAAATGCATGAAAAAAATGTTCAACATCACTGGTCACACGAGAGATGCAAGTTAAAATAACACTGAGATCCCCTCTCACTCCAGAAAGAATGTCTATCATCAAAAAAACCAACCAGTAACAAATGCTGGCTGCGCTGTGGGGAAAAGGAACCCTTCTCCTTTTTCCTCCTCCAACTGTTGGTGAGAGTGCAGACTCATGCAAACACTGTGGAAATCAGTGTGGAGATTTCTTTAAAAACTAGGATTAGAGGTCCCATTCAAACCAGGTATTCCCCTCCTGGTTATCTTCCCAGAAGGATTAAAAACATCATACAACCACAATATATGTGCACCCATGTTTACAGCAGTACAATTTGTAATAGCCAAACCTTGGAAATAACCCAGTTGCCCATCAACCAATGAATGGATAAAAAAGATGTGGTTTTTTTCTATAATGGAGTACTACTCAGCCATGAAGAAGGATAAACCGGTGACTTTTAAAGATAAATAGATGCAACTGGAGACCATACTCATAAGTGAAAAATCAGGCCCGTATGTGTAAACACTGTATTGTCTCCCTAGTGTGAGAAACTACCAAGTAAAGAAGATCTGAAATGTATGATAGATGCTGTGAACTGGGAAGAAACTGCTCAAAAGAAAAGACAAACTGATGGGAGAAAGGGGAAAGGAAGAAAGGGAAAAGGAAAAAAATACATGCATACGCAAGATAGTTACCGTAGTTATACAGCTAACTTCTCTTAGTTCCTTGAAAATAAAGTTCTGCGCTAATACTGTTTGGACAAGACATCATGCCTGTATCTTGAAGAACTCTTAGGAAGACAACAGTATGCAAAGTATCAACTACTGTAACTGTCCTGCTAACCTATTTTGAAACTCGATTTCCTTGTTTATCTTTTTTTGGTCCTTAAAACTAAAAAAAAAGTTGGGAGTGGGTACGTAACTCAGGTGTTGTTGATCCTGAAAGAGCAAGTCCTGGCTTTAATCCTCAGGGGAGAAAAGGGGGGGGGGACAGGCGGGAAGGAGGGGACAGGCGGGAAGGAGGGAAAGCAAGGAGGAAAGCAGGGAGGAAGTGAGGCCTTTCTGACCCTCTCCTATCCTCTTGTCTCAGACTCTTCCTTTTCTCCCAAATCAAGTCATAAACCCACAGAAGTGACTCTTTCCCTTCTCTACACTCTTTCAGCAGGGAACTGTCTGAGTCAGGAGGAAAGAAAGCTCACAAAGACGCCAAAAAGAATGTGAGTGGACAGCCTTCCTGGCCCTTCCACTACACCATGCCCTGGGTGCAAGCACAGCTACAAGGCAGGCCAGTGTGCTTTACCAAACCTAAGCAGAAAGGCGTTTCTTCCCTGGTCATGGGTCTTTATCTTTGTAAACTCTTGTATCACATAAAATCTTGATTAAAACAATGTTTAAACTTTTCTCTTGCTAACTTACTTTTGTTTCAAGCATGTCAGTTATGACAATAATGCAAGGGGAAAAGAATAAACCTTCCCACCCTTACACAAACAAGGTGAAAGAAAACAAAAAGTATTGAAAGAATTACACCAATAAACCTTTGCTAAAGGAATTTCTACCTTAGAAATGGGGTGCAGGGTGGGGGGTGGTAGCTATAGGGAAAATGTGAAATACAATAAGGAAGACTTCTCTGTCTCCCTGGATACCTTACAGTTTATCATTTTCATTCTGAATTCATTAAAATTAGAGATATCAAAGGGAAATTAATGTACCTCCTAGGAAATGAAGACACTGTGGCAGAACTGGATATACTTGTGTGAAGTAAGCTCTCTGACACACGTGGAACTGTGCTAATGAGATTGGAAGGTAGGGCATGCTCAAAGTGGCTGGGAACAGAGGTGTGACAAGATCAGAGAACGGTTGCCAAAGCCCTGCATGTGGAGTTCTCTCAAGAGCTGCACGTTTTCCACAGATGGCCTAGTGCAAGGCCTGGGTGACACGAAAAAGACAGGGTGACCGTCCTCAAATGCTGTAGGCGGTGCTTCTTTCCTTACTTCTACTTGGCAGAATTCATCCCGCAGAGCCCATTTCCTTTCCTATGTTTAATAAAACTTTGTTACTGGTTGTGCTTCCTTGACCAATTCTTTGCTCAGGACAGAAAGAAGTTAGAAGCCACCCTCAGAAGTCTGCAGCATCCTAAAACCCTACTACTCTGTCAGCACCTGGGAAACTCTTTAAGTATGTATTGACAAAAGCAGATGGGGCAGAGATGTAAATGAAAAGCAAACCAAGGACAAGCCAAAAAGAGTGAGAGAGCTGATTCTAGACACAGATCAAAAACAAAGTATAAAAGAGCAAGAATGCATACCCTCTTCCCGTGGTAGATGAAATCTCAAATTAGGAAGATACTGTATTTTAAAACATCTCTGGGGAAGTAAAGAGGCTTTAACTGATTCCTATTTGCATATAAACTACCTTACTCTAGTGTGGCTTTATAGAATTTGGTTAGAGTATATAGAAAGCAAGATCCACCTCTGCTTGCCGGCCGCTACCATCAGAAGGCTCCTTCCTGCGAGCAGCCAGCACAGGCAGGGACACAGAGCCAAGTAAGCCCCATGCACCCACACGCCACCACTGGAAACACCACCCTTGTTCCCTTCAGGCAGCAACTGTCCACCCGGAGAATCAGAAAAACACGCCCCTTTGTGCCTAACACCATCAAGGGAGTCCTAATGTAGACACACAGGCTGAAAGAAACAGCCCCTCCACCACACACCCCTGGCCATCAGGAAAGCCCCAGTGTAGCTGCATGGATCTGCAGAAGCCAGCCCCATGCCATGCTACCTTGCTGGGAACCTGGGATCAGAGAAACCCAGGTGTCTGTCCCATTCCTCTACACCACAAAGGGGCAGCCAATGTGGGAAGTGCCTGGGACCCCACAACCAGGTTGTAGGGAGGAACCCAGGAGAATGGCAAGATGAAGGGGCAAAAGGCAATCTCAGACCTCTAAACCACACAGAACAACTCTAGGAGATACGGTCATCAAAGAAAATGGAAGTCACACACCTGAAATCTTCGAGAGGATAGCAAGTGAACTAAAGAAACAATTTCATGAGACTGTAAAAGTATTCAGATGAGAAATAATGTCACAGGTAAAAGAAAAAAATCACAAACATACTGAAAGAATTGCTCAGCATATCTAAAGAAGACACAGATTAAAAAAAAAGAGGAGCATAGGAAAATGATGGAAATCTTGAATGAACAATATAGAAAGGAATTACAATGCATGAAACAGATTCAGAGATATCCAGGAAATTAAAAAGTCAATTGAAAGCTGGCACAACTGCTTGAAAGAGATTGAAAATACTTTCAAATCTTGAAGATAGGATTGCAGCTAGTGATTGTGAAAGGAAAGATGTCTTAAAAATAACAAGGAACCACGAAATAAGAATTCAACAGCTGTAAAACAACCCAAAAATAATTTAAGAGTGATAGGTATCAGTGAATAAGCAGGGGTCTACACAAATGAAATAAAAAGGCTATTTACAGAAGTAATAGCAGAAAACTTCCCAAACATGGGAAAAGGATCTGCCATACAGATAAGAGAGGCTTAAGAACTCCAACTACCCATAACCAAAGTAAATCGACACTCAGACATATAATAGTCAAGATTCAAGAAATTCAGCCCAAGAACAGAATATTAAAAGCTGTTAGAGAGAGTATCGGATTCGTAGAGTGGCCTGGGCTGTTTGGATCGAAAGTCTGCGCAGACCTGCATCTCGGCACGACTCTTTGGGGCTGGTAGGCCCGCCCTTCATCCACAAGGAACTGCCTGGAGATCGGCATCTGGGCCAGGTCTGTTTGGGCCCATAGCCCCGCCCTTCACCCCCAGGAAGTCTCCCAGAAAGCATCATCTCGGCCTGTCTCTTTGGGACCTGAAACTCTCGGACCTGCAGAGTGGCCCGGGCTGTTTGAATTGGGAATATTGTGGAGACTGGCATCTTGGCCAGGTCTGTTTGGGACCGGGAACTTTTCAGAAACCAACATTCTGGCCTGACCCTTAGGGACCTGTAGGCCCTTCACTCACAGGGAACCTCCTGGAAAACTGCCTGGGACAAAGCACAGTGGCCTGGCCTGCCTGAGATTCCACAGGCTCCGGGGTGGCCACACCCAGCATTCG
This sequence comes from Dolichotis patagonum, assembly GCA_004027295.1. Lineage (NCBI taxonomy): Eukaryota > Metazoa > Chordata > Mammalia > Rodentia > Caviidae > Dolichotis > Dolichotis patagonum. The sequence goes on from PVJX010010607.1 coordinate 56,024, forward strand.
CCTTACAACTTAGGGAGCCAGGAGCACACAGAGGGGAGTTAGGACCCTGTGAGGAAGCCAAGAGCCTGTGGGGGAGCCACTGCCCCTCCAGGAACTGAGGGTGTAACAGGTAATTTGCCACACAAGCAGAGAAAGCTTTGGAACACCACTCAAAGCAAGGAAATATAGAAGAATGACAAAAGGAAAGACCAAAAGGCAGGCTCAAAGCCCTAGCCCTCCCCAAGAAAGCTTAGAAGCTGTGTACATAGAAGAAAAAAGAAGCCATACACCTGAAATGTCTGAAATGATATCAAATGAAATAAATATGCAAATAGGGAAAGCTATGGAGAAATTCAAACCAGAAATAC
>PVJX010010608.1:0-56353 GCA_004027295.1 Dolichotis patagonum
CTATCTTATACACTTAAACATACATTCAGTTATATCCTTTAGAGCACTTTCTTGTCCCCTCTTTTATATATATAATGTTAATTACATTTTAAAGGGGGTAAAATTAAACACAACAAAACAGAACAGAACGGGACTTAAGAAAGCATAAATTTCAAAGCTATACAACCAGGGATCTTCACTATCTGTCATATTGTCTCTTGTTTTCTTCCAAATGGTTGTCCATATCTTTGCATATGGGGAGCTCATACTAAATACCATAGCCAATTGTTTCACAAGATGTGTAGTTAACTGGCTCCTACTTGCTAAGGGGGGGGGGCATGGGACAGGACGACATGAGATGTCTGATCCTCAGCCTGCCCACCGGCAGGATCACAGCTGCCCCCCAGAGAGGGGAGGAGTTCCTTGTTTTCCTGGCACCCTGAGTCAACCGCACGGTGCAGGTCCCAAGGCGCCAGGGTCTCTCTCCTTCAGGCCGTGGAAAGTCAGTCACACTCCTAGCCACCCCCCAGAGAGGGGTGGAGCCCCCTCTTCTCCCGGCATCCCGAGTCAACCACATGGTGCAGGTCCCCACACACCAGGGTCTCTCTCCTTCAGGCCACTGAAAGTCTGCCACACTCTCAGCCACCCCCCAGAAAGGGGATGAGCTCCTCATTCTCCCGGCACCCCAAGTCAACCGCATGGTGCAGGTCCCAAGGCACCAGGGTCTGTCCCCTGCAGGCCCCCCAAAGTCCACCATACTCACCTGCTATTTCTTTCTGATGAATTGACCATTACATTTCCAAAGTTCTGAAATGGCCATCAGACCACAGAAAGAATTCTCTTTAGGCTCCTGTTTGAAACCAGCAGCTACAGTGATCTGCTGGCCTTGCTTCAGGGCCATTCTTGTAAGTTTTGAAGAACATATGAGACAGACAGAGAGAGAGAGAGAGAGAGGTAATTGATAAATGATTTTGATAATCTAAAGAAACAGAACTCACTTCAAGGAACTAGTTCATGAAATTGTGGCTTGGAAAATCTAACACTCAATGCAAGGCTGCTGCCATGCTGGAAATTTTTGCTGAGTTGAGTATAAGAACCACTGTAGTTCAGAGAAGGTCAATTTTTTAATACTCTCTAATTATTGGAAAAGATGCACATATATTATGAAATATGATATATTTCACTACGAGTAAATTATTTTGAATTTTGAATAACAGTAATATTCAGAGTAGTATCTGATTAAACACTTGGGTACTATTATGTAACCAAGTTGACATATAAATTTAAATATCACAGACATACACTGTATTCATAAATTGGAAGCTTCAATATAGTCAAAATGAAATTTATCTTCTAACTGTTCTGCAAATTCCATGTGATTGCAGTAATGATTGTGGGGTGTTTATGTCTATGTGTGTGTACGCGTGTATGAGATGTAAAAATTTATGTTGTTTCTAATACCTGTAAGCATTTTAAAATGAACTAGTACAGCCTACATACTTTGACATACAAAAGACAGAGATGGAGAAAAGAAACACTCTGATTTTAAGACTACTATAAAATTAAACAAGAAACTGTGACATTTGTTATAAGATACATTCCAACAGAGGTGACACAAATATATTCACATAAATATGGTAAGCTGTTCTTCAAAAACATGAAGAGATAGGAAAAGAATAGTCAATTAAAGAGATATTTTTGAATATGTTATAAAGTTTTATATCTCAATATATAACTGGCTTTGTATCTTGGAAAGTATACATGGTTTAAATAATTGGATTATAAAACTAGATACAAAAAATGTACCAAAAATTACAGAAGAAAACAGAAAAAAATCTTAAGCTGGGTTATGCAAAATTTAAAGAAAAATATTGATAATTGAACTGTTTCAAAATTGAAAGTTTCCTTTTCAAAAGTCTATTCAATTAATAAAATTAATATATAAAACACTGTGGCAGAAAATATTTATAAGTCTGATATTTCAAAAAGAGTTTTTTCTAAAATATATAAAGGACACTTATAACCAAACACTAATTTAAAATTTCTGTAAGAGACTTTAAAAGAAATACTACAAAAGAAACTCTTGTAAAGTTTTTCAAAGTTAGTAAGCATCAAAGAAATTTTAATTGTACTCTAATAATACACCACTGCACATTCACTATAATAGATAAAGTTCAAAAGATTGCAAACACAAATGTGTTCTCAAGAACTGAGAACTGAGAAAATGTAAAATGCTCACAAAGTGAATTCTTAAAGGAATTGTGATATATTATGACAAGGAACATCAGTAAAAATATACAAACACTAAATGAACCTCAAGAGGATGAAGTTGAAAATGAGAAACTATACACCCTATATAGTTACATTTATGTGAAATGCTAGGATAGGCAAAATATTCCAAGTTAAACAAAATAATCTGAAATCCCATTTATGTGCAATTCTAGCATAGAAAAGTAGAGTACTAATTGCTAGGTCTGAGCAGGAAAAATTGAAGATTGTAAAAATGTATAGATTTTGAAGGGAGTTGACGTTACAATAGTTTATTCATTTGGAAAATTTCTCAAGCCTACCCTTGAATTAGGTTGATTTTATTTTATAAATTATATGTTGGTTGACTTTGAAAACAAAAATCTCACTATGAAGTACTTCTGTTTTTCTTTTTTTAAATTTCATGTTACTCGTCCTCATTTGTTCTCCAATGGCATGCTCTTATGCATGTTTCTGGATTTATTTATACTCATTATCATCACCCACTGTTGTAATGTCACATACAATAAGCTTTCTGGGTTAACAGAACAAAGCAAGTAGGACATCTGAATTTATGCTATCACTAGATATTAAGAATCATTTCTAAACACATCAATATCATCAGTGATGACAGAGATTAGAATTTTCACAGCAGCTGAAAATAAAGAGTAAATAATAAATAATGAAAAAATTGAGTGCTACACCTAATTCAAATTGTCATGAAGTGAATTGGCCACAATTGGTCATACATTTAAAAATATCAAATATTAAAATTAAAATAAAATATATTCCTTTATGTTGCAATTACAGTACTTTGCTATCTAAACTGTTAACTAATTGTTTCATTAAATCCATGGAAATAAGGTTTTAAAGTCATTTTTCCTTTTTTCCTCAAAATTACCGCTTAGACAAGACAATTTTAGGTACTGGATAGACATACATCTAAAAATACACAGATATTTTATTGCAATAAATTGTAGAAAATTTGTATCATTACCTTATGTGAAAATAATATATTCATCTAAATTCTTGTTTCATATTAAGCTATGCTAAAAAGAAGTACTTTCAGTATCATTTAAAATAATATTAGACAATACTATAAGTGCACATATAATATGAAGTAGAAAAATTCTAGAGACAAAATATCTATAATATCTCATACATTTTTTAAGGTTTTAGATTACTATTATTGTCTATTATTTTCATTTAAAAGTTCACTCTTAAAAGTACAATTTTAAGCATAGTTACTGATTCAAGTATTTATTATGCTTGTATTAATAGATTAATTTTGCATTCAAATTTTGCCTCTTTTGTATTTCTTTATGCACATCTTACCACTATTTTTATTCATTCTTTAGGAAAAGTTCATTCTGAAGCTCCTATTTATCACTAGTGCTATTTCTTTCAGTTTACAAAATAACTCTACTCAGCTTATTTTGTATAGTGCTTAAATGAGTTCAAAATTCTATGGTTAAGGAAAAGAATTATTTATAAATACTCTTTGGCAAGAAGTTTCAGGGCATTGTTTTTCATTGTTCTGATCACTGAGAAAAAAGGCTTCGTTTATGTTTAATATTCTATGTTGAGTTATAATAAAATAAATTCATTTTTGGCTTATAAATTTTTGCCTGTTTTACTAAAATTCATTCTTATTCAAATATTCTTGTTCTATTTAATTGTGAAGAAATCTTTCAAAATCACAGAATAAATTGGATGGTTATGTATGATATAAACTGTTATCAATTGCTAGTGATCAATTATTGTGAAGAGTTGTTTGCTGCATATACACTTCCAAGAACAGTATTTAAATGCTTTATTTTCCTTCTGACTCACTGCTACCATATTTCCAGCTGTGTTTAGCCACATTCACAAACCTCTTCACATTCATTTTAGTTTGTTGTTTTAATCAATAATATTGAAATCACAGAGAGGAAAACAGCCAGCTTAGTAATGACTGCAGACTCTGTTGATTTGAGCTAATTGTGCCAATTTCACACATATACAAATCACAAGGTTAAATGGAAGCTTGATCCCTTTCTTCGTACACAATAAGTATTTAAACAGTGACACCTCATGGTTGAAACTCCTTTTTCTTAATCTAACCAATTTTGATTTTGTAAATGTTTGCTCTTCTTCCCTGCATGTCACTTTAATCTTTAGCTGGTTCACGCAACTTCTGGGCTGAACTTGCATATGTTCTCAGACACGTAGATATTTCCTTGCTTCTGTGTCTTTTCTTAAGTCATTTCTCTGACTGTTTTGAAGGGTTGTTGAATGCTAAAGGCAGTTCTAAGGAAAGAAACCATTTACAGAATTTCTGGTATGAAGATAAAGGGTAATGGTAACATTTGAAACACAAATATTATTCAAAGCAAAATATTTTAGAATTTCCTTAAAAAATGAGAGCTAATGATTAAATAGAGTCAGTTAATACATACTACTTGCTTGAAAATTTTAAAGTAAAAATGAAAGCAGAAAGAAATCAGAGTGCCATACGAAGATGCTTCAAAGCTTGTAACACTGGAAAGGAAATGTCAGAGACGCTCAAAAGCTGCAGGTTAAATATTTTACCATTTGCAAAGATAATTAAAAGAAAGACTTCCTGGGGAATGAAGAGTGAAACGGAATTGGAAAACTTTGCCATACAAAGCAGCAGAACATCAATGCTGGTGAGACTATGAAGACAGAAAAGAGAAGAATATGATAAAAATTGAAATACTATGCATTGTACAGTTACTTATTAGGGAACTCACATCAGTCAGCTAATCTTTTAGTAAAGTAAAATGTTATACATATGTGAGGGGAGGAAGCATATGGGATATCTCTATATCTTTGTTTAAATTTTACTGTGGAGACGTTTATAAAATTAAAATTGATATTTAAAAAACTTGCCAACTTTTCAGCAATTAACAGCAGAAATTTGAAAAATAAATTGCTTGAGCAGGAATGGTCAGTAATATTATAAGTAATTAATCAAAGGCTTAGGAAAATAGTTTTCAAACAAAAATAAAATTTCAATTGAAGTTAAAAATTGATTTTACATTGAATTTAATCTGGTTCCATATTTTTCCTACTTTTACAATTCTAAAAAAGCAAATAAAATTAAACTATAAAAGAAGTACACATTTTTGTGGACAGAGATTGTATTGATTTGTGAACAAAAGTATTATGAGATAGGGGAGACTAGGTTGCTCATAATGACTGCTGATAATTGAGCAATGTTATAGCTTGTGTCTAGATGTTCCCTCAAACCCTCATGCAGTCATGGGGGCTCAGAGAAGCTTAGAGGTGGCTGAATGTAGGACATTGGACTGCTTCATATTGCCTTGCTAGAATTAAGGGTGAAAGGAATTAAGGGTTGCTAGAATTAAGGGTTGATGGTTACTAAATCAGTCCATTGATCAATTTTTGGCAGATTTAAATAGATCTTCAAGAGATTAAAAATTCTATTGAAGGTATATGCAGCCAAATGAACCAAGATGGGGATAAAATACCAGATCTAAATATGCAGGATTGTGGTTATCCAGCACAAAGAGAAAGATTTCATGAAAATAATAAGGAGCATGAAGAATGAATCCAATAGTTGCATGAAAATGCAAAGAACAATATAAGATTGACAAGTCAATGAAAAATCAAGAGACGCATAAATGGTATAAAAATCTTGTCCAGAAGAGTAATGACAGAAACTTTCCCAAGCATTGAAAAATAATTTGACATACAGGTAAGTGAGAAATATAGAAATCCAATCATCTATGGCCAAAATAAATGTACAGCATGGTATATAATAAAGATTACAGAAATTTGGCATAAGAACAAAATATTTAAAGCTGTTAGAGGAAAGAAACAAATCACTTATAAAGTAAAGCTCATCGTAATCACAATAGACACTTTAACACAAATTACATCAAGAAGAACTTGAAATGAAATATTTCATGTCCTGAAGAAACCTCCAATCCAGTTTGACATACTTTGTAAAGCTATTTTTCAAAATCAGTGTAGAAATAAGATACTTCCATGACAAAGAACAACGGAAAAATTTCATGACCACAAAACCAGCTCTCCAAAATGTTCTGAAGAATAATTTAGAAAAAAATAACAGTGACTGCCATTCCAAGAATACCAAAAAAAAAAAAAAAAAAACCCAAAACCCCCAAAACTCCACTAGGCAAATTAGGCAATTAAACAGAGGGGAAAGACAGGGAACTAACAAAAGAAAATAATATAACAAAGATAAATCAATGTGTATGAGTTATAAACATTAATGTAAATAGTATCAATTCACCAATCAAAGATAATAGATTGACAGAAGGGAACAAGAAACATGATCCAAGAATATGCTACATACAAGAAACACATTTAACTCAAAAACAAATTCATTGACTGAAAGACAAAGGATGGAAAATAATACTTCAAGGGATAAGAATCCACAAAAAAGCAAGGGTGACGGTTTTAATTTCAGACAAGATAAACTTCAGGCTAAGTTTTATCTAAAGAGTCAAAGAAGGACATAACACACTAGGTTAGGGAAAACTCTAAGAGGAAGAGATAATAATCATAAATGGAGCACCTCAATACCCACTGTCATAAATAGATCAATTAGACAAAAAATAAACAAACAACAGAAATTAACCAAACTGTGAACAAATGGATGTGTGTATGAACCACCCCACCACAATACATATTATAAATGGGATATTCTCCAAAATATGCCATAAACTAGCTCATAGTAAAAATATATATGACAGAATCAAAATTATCTCATGCATATCATTAAACTACAGAGCAATGAAATTGGAAATCAATGGCAAATGAAACCACAAAAACTACATAAAAATTACACATAAAAATTAAATAACACCCTCCTGAACAACCAACTGGTGACAGATGAAATTAAACACAAAATTAGATAGTTTCTACAATTAAATGATAGCACTGACACAACACACCAAAACTTTTGTGATGCAATGAAAACAGTCTTATGAGTAAAATTTGTACTGATGAACTCTTACAACAGGAAAACAGAGTGAGCTCAAATACACAATCTCATGATGAACCTTAAACTTCTAAAAAATGTACAAGGCAAACCAAAAGATAATATGAGAGTATGAGAGAGGAAACTATAACAATCAGAGCAGAAACTGATGCAATCAAGAATAAGAAAACAATAGAAAGAATCAATGAAGTGAAGAGTTGGTTGTCTGAAAGATTAAATACAATTGATAAATCCTTAGTCAGCTTTATCAAAAAAGGAAAGGAATGATACAAATCCATGCCACTAGGAGTTAAAAGGGTGATGAAATCACAACAGATCCTGCAGAAATCCAGGTCATTGTCTTAGTTATTTTTCTTTCATTGCCGAGACAAGACACCTGACATCCAAAGCTAAAGGAGGAAAGGATTATTTCATCTCAGAGCTTGTAGAGGTTTTAGCCCATAATTGTATGTCTCCAAGGCAGGGTGGCATTGGCAGAAGAAGAGCAATTCATGGCAGCAGAAGATAATGAAAGCAACAAGAGCAAATCAGGGAGAGAAAAAACTCTTTTGGTCCCTTTTATTGTACTCAGGCAAGTATCTGAGGGCTAGTATTGCACTCACAGCCTTAATCTCAGCATGGAACCATGAATCCACCACAAACTCTGGATCAACACTGACACATCAACCATAGCAATCATCAATACTTACTTTAAGAACTTTTAATATAATAAAATGGAGAATACAGAAGAAATGGACTGATTTCAAGATACATACGAATTACCAAAGCTGAATCTCCAAGATATAGAAGTTCTAAATAACATAAGGTCAGTCAATGAAATTAAAGATATAAGCAAAAGCTTATCAAAAAACAAAAGCCCAGATACTGAAGACTTCATCACTTACTTCTGTAAGAAATTTAGAGATCTAATTCCTCTACTCCATAAGCTTTTAATGAAATTGAAAAGGAAGCAATAATCCAAAAGTCATTTCTTGAAGCAAGTATTACCCTGATAACAAAAACAGGAAAAGACCACCCAAAAAAGAGTGCTACAGATCTATTTCTCTAACAAACATAGAGGCAAGAATCCTTAATAAGATACTAGCAAACATTGTGGCAAATCATCAAGAAGGTTATATACTATGACTAAACTAAATTTATCCTGGGGATGCAGTTATTGTTCAACATACACAAATGAATAAATGGTTACATACAATATGCCATAAATACATAATACAGCATAAATATACCATATCAACAGAGCCAAAGCCAAAAATCACATGCTCATCTCAATACATGAAGAAAAAGCACTTAATAAATGTGAGTTTGATTGATTTCACTTATGAGTATGGTCTCAAGTTGCCTCTATTTATATTTAAAAGCCTCAAGATTATCCTTATTTATAACTGAGTAACATTTCATTGTATAAAAATACCACATCTTTTTTATCCATTCTGTAATTGATGGGCATTTGGCTTGTTTCCAAGATCAGCTATTACAAATTGTGCTGCTATAAACATGGGTGCACTTATATCACTGTAGCATGAAATTTTCAATTTTCTTTTGGAAAATACTCAGTAGGGGAATAGCTGGATTGAATGGGACTTCCAATCTCAGTTTTTAAAGAAATCTTCACACTGATTTCCACAGTGGTTGCACCAGTCTACACTCCTACCAGCAGTGGTGAAGTGTTGCTTTTCTCCCACACCCCTGCCAACAATTGTTATTGGTAGATTTCTTGATGGCAGCCATTCTTTCAAAAAAAAGAAAGAAAGAAAAGAAAAAGCACCTAACAATGTCCAGTGCCCACACATGATAAAACATATGCATAACATTGGAATAGCTGGCTTTTATCTCAACTTGATGAAGACTGGCTATGATAAACCAACAGCCAATATCATACTAAATGGTAAAAAACTGAAAGCTTTCACCCTAAAATCAAGAAAAAGACAACATTAACACCATCCCTTTTCAATATGGTTCTGAAAACACTACCCAGTGCAATTAGACAAGAGAAAGTAGTAAAAGGGATAATAACAAGGAAAAAATGGTTAAATTATTACTACTTACAGATGACATGCTACTCTACATAGAAGACTGCAAAGACTTCTAGATTTAATAACCAAATTCAGTCACATAGCTGGATGCAAAGTCAACAGTCAAAATCAATATAAGTCTTGTATTCAAATAACAGACTCACTGAAAGAGATATTAGGGAAACCACATCTTTCATAACAGTATTAAATGAAATACTGGGAATAACTCTAACAAAGGAAGTAAAAATCTCTACTTTGAAAACTACAGTAATCTGAAAAAAGATATTGAAGCTAATATTAGAAAATAGAGGGCAGGGGATTTAGCTCAGCGGCATAAGCACCTGCCTTGCAAGTGCTCAGTCGTGAGTTCCATCCCTGTACCAAAAAAAAAAAAAAAAAAGAGTGTACTGGGAAAACGAGCAACCAGCCAGCTGCCCTGGTAAGTGGCTGTGGTCTGGCAAGCCGCGGCCACCCCAGGTATACCTGATTGAAAGAAAAACTAGTGTGAAATAATGTGAAATACAATGGTACCTATTACTGTTATCCTGGTAACTTGCTGTGAAGTTCTGTACCAATTTCACTACACTGTCTCAATTGGCTTTATTCCATCCTGTTCTGTTGTATATTACTACCTCCAAGTTAAGAAAAAATTAAATAAAAAAATAGCACATGAGAAAACAAGGTAACAAAATACCTCCAAAAACTCCTAACTCCACCAAAGCTGATCCATGGGGCATGGATGAGGAGAAACTCAAAAACAAAACAACAGAATTATATAAGATGACTAAAAAAGAAATAACAACAAAACAGATCAGTAAGGTACTGAGCAAGCTGAAACATGATATAACTAAACAGATAATGGGCTTAAAAAGCAAAAGGAGGAAAAGAAAGTGCTCTAAAGGATATAACTGTATTTGTGTTTAAGTGTGTAGGATTGATAACTGTATTACTAATTTTTTGTTGGATCATTGAACAGAACTGTTTGCAGCCTCACTGTTTGAATGTCCACTTTACATTCTTTAATATTGTAACATGAACAACTATATCTAAGAGGACAATATGTAATTTACTGACTAGTGATTTCTTGTTGTTTTTTTTTAAATTCTGTATTATTTCTACACTTTTTTCTGCTTTGCTTTTTTTTCTCTTTAAATAAAATTAAAAAAGAATAATTTCTTTAAAGGGAAGATCATGAACTTAAAAATGCTATTGCCAAAAAAAAAGAAAAGAAAATAGAAAGATATCACATATTCCTGGATAAGAAGAACCAACATAATGAAAATGTTCATATTCCCAAAATTGTAATACAAATTTAATACAATCTCAATCAACATATTAATATCATACCTCACAGAAATCAAACACACAAGCTTAAATATTGAATGTTTTCTCTGATATGAGAGACCCAAACATAAATGGTGAATAAAGTAAAAGATAGATGAAGGAAGTGGAAGAAACAGAACTTTCTCAAAGGGGAAAATGATCAAGAGATGGAGGTAGGATTAAGGCAGATGAGGGAAGGAAGAAGGAGAGGAAGGACAGGGAACAAAAAAGGAAATATGTGTCTACCATCTCACCCAAGGAATGTAATCATTGTATGCTGCAAACATGTAATAATAAAAACTAAAAATTAAAAAAAAAATTATGCCTTCATTGATTGAAGCCAACCAGGAGCTGAAAGTTAAAGGGGCACTCGATCTTTAAGACTCAGTAATGAATGAAAGAATGGAATATATGTAACGGTGGAAAAAATTAAAAGAATAAGCATGCATGTATAATGTTTGAAAGGCTAACTTACAGTTTTCTCAAAAAGAATCACTCAAGCAAAAAATTATGGAATTAATATTTCAAAATATTCCAGCAGACTTAGTGTTTGTTTTAATATTTAGATCTTTAATCCATTTCTATGTGCAAAACTCTTAAAGACATAGGAGTAGGCAGAAACTTTTCAAACAAAACTCCAATTGCACAGGAAATATTACAAAGACTCAGAAATGGGGATCTCATCTTATTAGAAAGCTATTGCACAGTAAAAGGAACAACCAAAAAAACTAAATAAATAAAAAACAGAGCCAACTCAGACAGTGGGAAAAATTTTGGCAGCTGTTACTCAGACCAAGCAATAATATTTAGATTATCTAACAAAGAATTAAAAAAAATCATATCCCTAATTTTAAGACCCTATCCAAAAATGAGCATCTGAAAAGAATAGACAATTCTTGAAGAAATAGAAACAGCAAATAAATATATGAAAAAAATGTTCAAGATCGCTGGTCCTTTGAGAGATGTCAATTAAAACAAGAAAGACATTTCATCTCACTCCAGAAAGAATGGCTAGCATCAGGAAATCACCCAGTAACAAATGCTGGCAAAGTAGTGGGGATAAAGGAACTTTTTTCCATTGCTGGTGCGAATATAGACTAGTTCAACCACTGTGGAAATCAGCGTGGAGATTCCTCAAAAAATCAAAACCAGAGATTTCATTTTACCCATTCTTGATATTTCCCAAGAGAATTTGAAACATCACACCATACTGATACATAGCACATTTCGTAATAGCAAAATCTAGGAAACAGTCCAAATGCCATCAACTGATGAACATATAAAAGAGATTTTTTTATATAGAATGGAGTACTACTGTGCTAAAAAGAGTTATACACTTGAGACATTTCTACATAAACAGATGCATATTGAGACCTTAATTTTTTAATTTTTTTAGTACCAGGGGTTGAACTCATGACCTCGCGCCTGCCAGGAAGGTGCTTACTCCACCGAGCTAAATCCCCAGCCCTGAGACCATACATTTAACTGAAATAAATTGGACACACACATGTGAATATCACATTGTTTCTCTGGTAAGAGAAATCAAAGGTGTTAAAAAGGACCAGAAATTATAATAGATATTGTGAAATAGGAAGAAAATATTCAAATGGGAATGAGAATTTGGGAGGGGGAGTGGGAAAAGAAGGAAAGAAAAAGAAAAAACAACAAAAAATAAGAAAAATGGAAACAAAGCAGTATTAAAATGCATGCCTCCCACAGTGAAACTAATTAATTATAAAATATTATAGATTTACAAATAATCTGACAGTCATTTCATTTTTATGATAAAAAGCCTCAAAATTTTAATCGGAAATATCTGAGTTAAGGAACAAAGTCATTGATGTATAACTTAGCATTCACTTTTCTGTACACAATTAAGTTCTTAACGAGCAGGTATTGATCGAAACAGAACTTTGAAAACTGATCCCCAAAATTAGATTACTGAGCACTAATAGTATTGTTTCTCCTTAACTTAATGATATAGAATAATTTTTATTTACTAAAAATTAAATCAATCAAATCATTAGGCTCAGAGCTGTCATGTTTTGAAATGCAACTGTTACTTCAAAGTGTTTTTTTTTTGTTTTTTTTTTGTTTTTTTTTTTTTTTTGCGGGGGTAGCTATTGGGACTCAAATTTAGAGCCTTGTGCTTGCCAGGCAGGCGGTGTGCCACTGAGCTATATCCCCAGCTCTGACATGAATATTCTTAAAGATTAAAAGAGAAATACTGAAAGGAAGTATTGAAAAAACTACTGGAAATTTAACTAAAAATACTTAATCATTATATTTGTATCACTATAAGTTACAGAAAGGAGAAATAAAAAAAAGGTTCCGCATTCTTGGGCTATAATCTGAGTCAGAGAGAGAGAGAAAAATAACCAGAAGTCAAGTTATCTGTTCCTTCATGTATAGTACCAGGGCGACTTTAAAACGGAATGTCTTTCCCGCTCTCATTGTTTCTAACCTTCAAGTTTGGTGTCTTTGGATTCAGAAAATGGTTCCCATCCCCTTTCCCAAGATCATAGCTATACCTACAGATAAGTTATTTTTTCCAGAAAGGCAGGTTACTCTTTAAATAAAAGACTTATTGACAAGATTTTGTATACCCAGAACTATTCAACGTTGGTGGGCACTTTGGGGCAATCTGAAGACAGTAACAATAGATTTCAGTTGCCTGTCTACGTTAAGAGATTTCAGTTTTAAATAGAGATACTCACTTGCTGAACCTTTTGGGAACTTGCATTTTATAATTTTATCTAGTAACAAGCTAAATTAATCTTATACTTAGAATTAGGATTTCTGTATATTAAAACATAAATATTAAATTATTATCCATATTATTAAAGACAATTTTCAAGCTCATGAGAATTTTCCCTCAAAGTTTTTGAGAAGATCATATCAATTTATAAAATAACATAGGACTGAAATTGGACTAAGTAAAAATCATGGATATTAAATAAAAATGTTTTTATGGTACATGTGTATGTGTGCATATATTCCATTCCTGTGCTGTATGGAAGTAGATATTTTGATCTGAAGTTTTAATGAAATTTAACAAATATATTGATGAGTATTTGTCACTTTGCAAAGTTTTTAATATTTTTTTGCTAGTCTTTAAATATTCTGCATCATGCTTAAGGTTATTAGTAACTGCAATGCTATTTATGAAGGTTATTCAGCAAGTTTCATATTTTTATGTCTCAGTAAATAATTTTCATATTCAGATAACAGTAAATTGCAAAAAAAAAAAAAAAAAAAAAACAGCAAGACACATGAGCCAGCAACTACAGTTTCAGGAGTCATGTGGAATGAAATGTTAGCGTTTTTTTAGTCAACTGTGCTAGGAATGTTAATGTAAAGGCTGGGTGCAGTTTAAATGTTTAGTGTCTATTTTTAAATCTAGGTTAGCATTGAAAACACACATTCTCAGATTTATCCAACAGTATATTTATGGCCAGACAGTCACTATGTTGTCATTTTGTAGCATAGAGCAAAAATTCAAAAAGGCAAGCACTTTCCAATTTGGAGCCACTTTATGATCACATTTAAATGTCACAGAAAAAATATGACTGGATATCAGTTACATCAACCAACCAATAAACAGGCACAACCAGCCAAACAAGTTTTGGTATTTTATGAGTAAACTAATTGCTGATGATCTGAAAACTTCATTCTTAAGCAAGAAGTGCTGGTATTCTATGCGATTATTTAAAGGCTACCTTTAAATAGTGATTTCTCTCTCAACTGTTAACTTTCTATCTCCTCCTAATAATTCAACTTTCTCTTATGTATTTTTAGATTTACCATTTAATAGTTCTGGTAATTATGCAATATCAGTTGAATAAATCTTTGTTAACATACAAGACTGCTTGTGAGACAGAGAAGCTGTCCGTCCTATGATCTTGATGGCAATGATGGTTGGGAAGCCGGATATCCTAAGAATTATTCACAATAAAATTGAACTATTTCTCCATAAAGCAAGAAACAACTAGCATAGTTAGACTCATTTTCTATGGCTCATTCTGCCATGTCCTTAAACATTTCTTCAGTTTTGATTTGAATGTAATTCTACCACATTAGCTGAATAAAGAATTTTGATAGCTCTCTGAGCTCACCATCTGACTAAATTTAGAATCACATGTATCCTGTCAAACAGCAGCACGAAGCATGTTTGAGGGTAAACAGTGCTTGAGCAGAGTACAAATTTCACCTTCTTCCAGTATACCCTGTGTCCATATCCGTCAGTCTTTCCTTTCACTCCTTTTATAAAATAAACACTACAAGCTAAGTAGGCAAATAGTTAAACTCTGCTAAAGGCCTGCAAAATAAAAAGGAATTTACAGTAAGTCAGGTGTCTTTCTGTCTTTATGTGATATTCATTCGCCTGCATAGACTTTGATCTCACTCTGTTATTCATCTGTGACTTCCATGGTGGATGTTATCCCTCATCCTACATAAATAAACAGGTGAGATAGTGATTCTTCCTGGGACACGGCCTTCCCCAGTATGCAAACACATTTACAGCGGCATCATTAGCAATCACCTAGGACAGAAAGATAAAAATAAACCCTTTATTTTGTGTAGTAGTTTACAGTGTACAAAAATATTTTATACATGGTAATAACTATTTTGGTATATTTTAAATCCATGTAAAACAAAAATAACCTATATTCAGAAAAACAAACAAACTGCATATAGATACTCTAAAAGCACCTTTAGTGTTCCTGAAGCATAAGAATCACTGTGGATAGTGAAGTATAAATACAGCATAATGACCGATTGGGAAGAATACAGAGCATGACCTATAGGTTATGCAGTATCAGCTATAAAAAATCAAACCTCCTCATGTGTTTTTCTTTTTTTAAGAGGAAACGTACAAGCAAGGAATGGAGTGTTGCATATATCCTTTGCAATTCTGTGTGAAATTAGTCATTCTGACATTTGGCATGAAGAAAGGGAAGAAGATTCAGCCAAGTGTTCACTCCAGGTGTTTTTCCTTCCTTTTATGTAGTTTGGGCTCACAACCATAACCAAAGATCAGATTTCTTCAGCAGTATTACCTAGAAAAAAGAAAGATCTGATGTTTAAAAAATTGACTTTCCAAGTAAGATAAAGTTTTTGAATCTATACAAGTTAAATTTCGTGTTCTGCCTTGATATAATGACAAAAATAGCTATTTGTTACATAGACTACAATATATTGTGAGTTAGGGAAGACAGGTTTTAATATTATTATATTTTCATCCCCCCAAAATGGTGAAGAAACTATTAATTATTTGCATCTTGTAAATAGGATGCATAGACTATGGCTAGCATTAAATCCATAAGACCATAGTGATGATCATAATGATGTAATATCACCCTTTTTGTTTTCCCAAGCTTATAAAGAGTAGGAAACAATAAAGATTCTTAATAATGATCCATTATCAATAAAACTTTGTTATTGTCTTAAACAGCCAAATATATCTAAGGTAACCATGTTCATAACAAAGAATCTTTGTTGTGTACCTAGTGATAGAGAATTGGACATTTGTGATTTCTGATTTTACTTTAAATACTACATTCCCAAATAAATTAATTTTAAATAATTAAAAAGAGTTTAATTCAGAACCTATTTTTTAAATCAAGGTCTTGCTGTATAGTTCAGGCTGGCCTTTGAGTCACTATACAGCCCAGGCTGGCCTTGAGCTTATAGAAATCCTGCCTCAACCTCTCAAGTGCTGGGGTTACAGCCCTGCACCACATGCCTGGCTAATTCAGAACATTCGATCCTTTGAAAATTTTAAATTGTCTAAAAATTGCTTAACTAAGTCTCAAACTGTAAGTCAGTAACAAAAGGTAAACAAGGAAGTCACATAAATGCTTTTTTAAAAATAAATTATCTGAAACTTGGGATACCATGTCAAATTCCAAATCATTCTCTATAGTGAAGTAGCCAGTGGATTTACACATACATTTTTCATGCTTTCTTTCTTAAATTCTATTGTAGTTGTCTAAGTAGCAATTAGAGCTCTAACAAAGGTAATTGTATACATCCTGGAAAGTAAGAGCTGTGATTATGCAGTAGTCTAATTTGAAAAGATAGCTCATGGGGAATTGCACATAAACTAGGTCAAACAATGATTGTCTAAACCAGTGGATTTATTTTAATATTAAAGACTCACAAAGTTAAGAGAGAACAGAACTGAGACAAATGAAATCTACAAATCTGAGCAGATTAATGAGTATTTTTGTTTGTTTGTTTTTTTAGGAGAGCAAAGAATGTCTGCTTCTGACGCTGACCTGACATTGGGTCCCACTGCTGCTGAATTTTTACAAAGTTGGTTTCTGGTATCCACAAAGCCTAACAGGAAATGTAGAAGCTGTTTTTTGGTAATCTTAATAGTTTTGACTAACTTTCAATAAACTTTCCTCATTTGAGACTGTTTCTTCCTACAGCTCAGAAGAACCTATCTACCAGAAAATAAATACCACCATAAACTATAAAATAATAGTTTAGGATTTGATTAATTTTTATAGTCATAGATTTTAATATTGCTTTATTAAAAGAGGGAAAAAGAGTAAGAAAAAGTATTAGAATGGCTATGTACAAGGGATAGTAGTTGGCGAGATTACTATCGTGATGTGGAGCAGAGAAGGAAAAGCCTTGAGCACAAGAGTGCATATCTGAACCCACTGGGAACTGAAAAGGAAGTAAAAAAAAATTGTCATAGAAGTGGAAATGAAGAGGGACCAAAAAGAAAGAGGAAGATATAAGGAAAGTACATGAGTGAGCTATATATTCAGCTCAAAGTCACTTTGAGGAAGAGGTCTGAAAGTTGTAAACAAAATATCACTTTCAAATTGTAAAGTCAATAAAAAATAATGAAAAATTTCCAAAAGTGATTTTCTCTTCAAACGAGTTGTACCAGTTACTTAGGTTTTATAAGTACAGTTTTGAAAATCATTGTCAGATACAGTGTAATAGTATACCATATCATGTACTATGGTAGTATCTCACCTTCCATTGTACTAGCAATGAATCAGGTTCACAGCACTTTAAAATTCAAACATTTTATTCCTGTTATTTGGATTTGTGACTAAGTAATATATAAAAGTGTCATTTTAAAATCTAATAATTTATTACTTTATTTGGATTTGTAATTTTGAATGCCTGCAAATCTTGATCGTCAACTTGAATGCATTAAGATATCCTGAAAGGTACTTGGATTGTAAGGGAACAAACATGGCATGTTACCCCAGTGACAAGTTTCTAGTTGAATGAGCTCTTAGGAAGTGAGCCCTGATTGGAGAAAGAGGTCATGGGGACATGCGCTTAACTACTATATCTAGTCACTGGTTCCTTTGTCTCTAGCTCTTTCTCTGTTTCTGTTTCTAGGCTGTCAGGAGATGAAAAAGTTTTGTCTGCCATGACTTTCTACCTTGAAATTTCTGCCTTGGAATCAGTTGACTATGCACAAAAGCCTCTGAAACTGTGGGCCAAAATGATTTGCTCACTTTTAGATTGCTGTTTTGGGTATTTTACCCTAGCGATGCAAATCTGACTGATACACTAACAAATTAATAACGCAATATTGTCTTTAACAAATGCCGGATTTAAAACAAACATCCATAAGAACTTTATTGTGATCAGACTGTCACATATCGGTACTATAAGATACAGTATTATATGAAATGCAATTATGTACTGGATAAATGTTATATAAGGTTTTATTTTTCAAGCAACTTTGCTTTCATGAATCAAATATATCTGATGAGAAAATATTTAAACAATTATACATGATATTCAAGATTATTCTCTAATAAAGAAATTTGTTCAAAGTAGTTTAATCTTCATAAAATCTGGCAATGGTGACTGTTCATTTACATAATTAAAAAGGTCAGGCAGCATCAATGTGATTTGCAGAAAGGACAAACTGACAAAGTTTCATCAGTTCCACTGTAAATTGTGAAAGAGAAACACATTTGTAAATTTATTTTAGGACGAAGATGTCAAGATATTCCTCTAAGAAATGAAAGTGGTAAATACGTTGCTCCCGTCTTATCAACATAGAGATATTTAAGAGTACTCTGTAGGGAGCCTGTATCTGTTGATATTTTTTTTCAATTTAGAAAAGAAAACATATAATTTTCCTTAGAAATGATTGGATGTGAGAATTTTATGTTGAAAATTAATTAATCTTTATGTTAAATTCGTACTAACTGATACTGCTTCATTTCCAATGATTATTTTAGTAGCAAATCAAATACCCTGGAATGTTTAGGTAATAGTTTATTTCAATTTTAATTTAATTTATTTTATTTTTTAAATATTCTACTACTGGAAACGATTTTAATAATATAGCTGCAGATTAGGAGCAAAACTTTCTTACAATTGTCTTGGAACCAGTAAGTGATACCTGTTACATGGGAAAAGCAAATACTGTTACATAACCATCTTACATCTATGGCTCTTATCTATGAAGTAATTTTTCTTTTTACTCTTCAAAAAGAGATCAAAGTTACAAGATTACTTGAATACATATGGAAGTTTTGTATTTCAGAATGTTACATATAAAACTATTTTACTACTTTAAAGAGGACTTCAGGAAAGTTATATCTACAAATCAAGAAAATTTATGAATGACACAAATATTAGTTACTTAAAAAATAAACAGGAATTGAGGTGAGGCTGAATCTCAGAGCTAGGTTTTCTTAGCATTTCAGCTGAGAACAAATCAACAACTACAAGGTGGCCGCATTCTCTGATCAGTTACCAGAGTATTGCATGTTTTTAGAAGGGAACTTAAGATAGGGTGAAGCTTCCAGACAGATAGCAATTACGAAGAGGTCTAGGATATACCATATACCGGGTAAAGATCTGTTAGTTAGTGATGCATTGTAAAAACTTGCTGGAGGGTTGATCTTACAGAGCTTTTTATCTTCTTGGTATATTTTCCTTACTAGATTTCAGTAGGAATATCACGGCATTAATAAAAATAATGATCTTTAGAACATATTTTCATCGGATTGCAGTAGGATAAGTAATTGAAGTTCTATAATGAATCATAAGAAGCACTTAAAATGATAATTTGATAGAGAAAAATGAGAAAAAAGACATTTGTTGATTAGCAGTTAATCTCAAAATTATGTCATGAAGAAGAATGTGTATGTAGTCTAACAAGCATGGCACGCTCAGTGTATTCCCAGATCTACAGAGGACGGTTTCCCCAAGGGCAATTTCCCCCCTAAGCTACCACTTTATGTTTTGCCCTGGGTTTGCTGTATAATTTTATGTGACCTTTAGTTATAATCTCACCTGTGCTAGGCAACCACTTTTAAAAATTTTTCTCTTGGGTTATATCTGAATAAAGTCTGTGCTATAATTACACAAGTGTTACAAATCATAGACTTGTTAAGAAGATTAAAAAAAAGTTTGAGATTTATTAACTTACTACTTAAATTATTTGTAAGAAAGATATTATGAATCAAAAATCAAATTTAAGTGTATTTTTTAGATCCAAATATGTTAAATCAATGTGTCTTTTAATAAAAAATGTTAATCTTATGCAACACTGGCTACATGGAAATTAATTATTAATAAAATATCATTCACTATTCACTATTTCTTTCCAAAGATGGAAGACTTTTGTGTCATTATTCATATTAAAAGAAAAAACCTAATAGCATGGCACTGAGAGAACTTATACTTGTTTTACTCTAAAGTTATTTTCAGAAATGTATGTACGTACAATAGACATTTATAAACTTTTCATAAATGTCTTTGAAATAACCTTTATTAATTAGTAAAATGAGGACAATATATATTTCATATTTAGATGTCTTCATAATTATATTCACCTATATTATAGTTTTATCCTGTTTAATAAGTAGTATTAATATTATTATACTTAAGACAAATAATTTAATTGTGAACTGATTCTTGGTGATGAACTTTGTATATATTTCTAATTCAGAATGCTAAGTATCTAAAATATTTGCCCATATATGTACCTTCATTTTTTAGTACAAACTTTTTTCCCCTTGAATTTGTAGTTTATTCATTTGCCCTAAATTTATCTTTCCTCATATATAAAATAAAAATAATATTATCTAGGCAAATCACTATCAAGTCATTAGAGTGAAATTATACAATGCTTCAGTTAACATTATTTCATCTTTTATGAAAGTTTTTTTCCTTTTAAAATTAAATTTATTTCCAAATGATACATAAAACAAAAAGTATATATATTTAATTATATATGTAGTACATTGTTTAATTCAGATTATAGTTTTTTTCACATTTATCATTTTTTTATCATGAAACATTTGACATTGTCACACCATTAAATTTTTATACAGTATATTCTTATTAGTTGTATTACAAATGGTGGCCATATCATACAGTACAATACCCAAAATTCTTATTCCTACTGGTATAATGTAATGCCCATTGATCAGTCTTGTCCCATCTCTCCCTGTCTACTACTCACTGCAGCTTCTTGTAACCACCAATCAACTCTCAATTTCTGTGAAATCAACTTTTTATCTTTCACGTAAGGGAGATTATGCTGAAATTGTCTTTTGTGCCTTTGCTTATCTGACTTAATGTAACGCCCTCCAGTCCTACCCATGTTCTCACAAATGACAGTATATTACAAATGACTTCTTTTACTCAATTGTTTTCACCTAAGTATCTGTTGATGCTGACATTTTTGGTTGTCATTTTCTCAAACTTCTATACTTAATATTAATTCAAACTGCATTTTGCATGGAAGAGAAAGACATCTTAAGTTTTTTTGAAAATCAATTGGTGAGGATTAGTTTGCTTAAAGCTAAATAGGATAATTTGCAAGTTACTTAATTGGGCACATATAATTGCAATAAGTTGTAATAGAGTGAAAAATGAATGCTAAAGTTTTAAAAAGTTACCTGCAATAAAACTGAAGTTTTTTAAAAGGATAAAAAAACCTGTCTTTTGGAGAGCACATCAGAAGCATTGAATAAAGAAAACATTACTTCTAACCAATATGTTAGATTTCAGCAAAGCTCTGTTTCCTTTATTTTTGTTATAAACAATGATCACAAAGAACAGTTCTCCATTTTCCTCCTTCTTACTAGATTTTACTATTGTAGAATCTAATCAAATCTCTGTCTCTTTGATCTCTTTTGAGGCCTCAAATTTAGAAAAAGGCAAATTTGAGATTAAAAGTTATTTACAAAATATAAGCACTTTTAGTAGACACCATTCAAAAATCATTTGTGGTTTTATTTTTTGTGCATAGTTTAAAAAGTATTATTGATCACATCTATTTTTCCAAAACCTTTTACTCTAGAATCTTGTACATAGTGAACTCTTGGCATTAAGATAGAAAAGCAACTGATGAGGCACTAAGTGTATATTTATGCAGCACAGAACATAATGTGAATTAGGAGTAAATGATGGTGCTGGTTATAATAATTATAAATTTAATCACATATTGGTTGAAATAATATCACTTTAACACATTTTTTGCATATTCTTTGGGAAGACAAAGCTGTTGAAATTTAGTTTTATTTCGTTGCAAAGTAAAAGCCCAGTGGAATACTTTTGTTGGTTATTTGTTGCATGGTGGGCTGTAATTCTGTTTTAAAAATGTTAGTGGAACTGTAACATTACAGATGGTCTTTTGTACCAGGGAAGAATTTTAAGAATCTCTGAAAACCTAAAAATTTGTATTATGAGAGAAAAAAATAAAATTTTCCTAGGGAGTACTTTGCTAGAAATAAAACTGAGTGTAGTTTGAGTTTGCATAAAAATATGGTATTTTCTATGCCATTTAGCTCTTGATTATTGTTATCTTTTTGATTCATATCTTCTCTACATTGGATTGGACAGCCCATAACCCACTTGGGCAACTTCACTCAGTACTGTAGATTTATCATTTCTTATAAAAAGGATGTTGCTTTAGTTTGACATCATTATGTGTATTACACCCTGTTTGAATTGTCTAATAAGGAACTGATAAGGAGTTATGTTTTGTCCACATTATCTGGATCACCTTCTTTTGCTTTTGCTTTTTGTACAGTATTCTCATAGTGCTGGCTTTTCTGCTCTCTCTATTGTACCTGACTGATGGGAGATGTTCATCTCACCATCACCATGTCCTTGCTGACATGCTGTTCTGCCTCCCTACAGGACAGTGCAGTCAAGTGACCCAGAGCTGAAGCCTTTGAAACTCTGAGACAAAATAAATCTCTTATCCTTTCTGTTATTTTCTGCAGGTATTTGTTCACAATGACAAAAGTTGACAAATTGAAGAGTGAAAAAGCAAAGGCACCTTGAACGTTCTTCTGGAAACGACAGAAAGTTCCATACCATTGAGTAATGGTAAATATTTGGTTATAACAAAATTTTTAAGCCTCAGTAAGTTTGCATTCATTCTATTATTCTGTTTGTCTGTCTTTCTCTGTCTGTCTGTCTCTCTCTTATACACACATTCACATATGTATTTCTTGGTTGGCTGGATTGATCCAATAATAATAAAAATGGTAAACTTTATAAAACTCAAACTTCATACATGCCAAGGAAAGTAGGACAGTTTATGGGACATGGTAGCACATAACAAGCATTAGCTGCCATTATTTTAACGGACTTTTATATTCAGCAACTTTTTGATCCAAGCCAAAACAGTTGAATACATAATGTAAAAATCACATTTTAGATAATACAACAGAATTAAGAACAAAATTCCCTACTTTGGTTCTATAATACCTTATGCATGAACACTGAAGATTATTCTCAGATTCCAGTCAAAGTTCTAAATTATATTTATTTTAATTTCCTTTTTATTAAACACAATTTCTTTCTCAGAAGAAATAATTGTAAGATTGAAAGTGTACAGTGCATAATTACTAGATATCAACCAGTAGTTTTTTTTATGTTTTGAACAAATATACTATAATTTTGTTTCTTTCCTTTTTCTTGTATGTTTAATTTGATTTTTTATTTTAGAGAGAGAAAAAATTACAACAGTGATACAGAATTCTAAAACATAATAGGAAATTAACAATGGTTAATATAGTATATATTTTTATCTTCAAAATAGTTCAAATTACAAGATACAGGTATACAAAATTAATCAAACAATATAAGCACAGACTTTTTTCAATGAACTAAGATAAATTAGTAGTATTATTATCTTAACTATCATATATATATATATATGTGTGTGTGTGTGTGTGTGTGTGTGTGTTTTCTTTCCCTTCTTTTCTCCTTTCCCCCACCCCTGCTGTTCTTGCCTTTTGAGCAGCTCTTTCTTTGAAAATATCTATCATACACTTTTAGATCTTATTCATTCTTTCAGTGTCTTACACTAGGAAGACAGTATGATATTTACACATGAGAGTGTGATTTATTTCACGTATGACTATGGTCTCTAATTGCATCCATTTACTTATAAAAATCTCCAGTTTATCCTTATTTATTGCTGAATAGAATTCCATTGCACAAAAATAGCACCTCTTTTTGTATCTACTCCTCAGTTGAGGGGTATTTGGGTTATTTCCAAGATTTGACTATTACAAATTTTGCTGCTATAAACATGAGTACACATATATTTGTTGTGGTATGGTGTTTTTAATTCTTCTGGGAAAATATTCTCCAGAAGGCGAATAACTGGATCAAACTGGATCAGTTATAGGGGAATAACTGGATAAGAAGGGGAATAATCCTAGTTCTTTGAGGAAACTTCAGACTGATTTTCACAGTGGTGGCATTAGTCTACACTTCCAACAACTGTAGAGAGGCTTTCCTTTCTCCCCACAACTCCTCCATCATGTTACTGGTTGATTTCTTGATTATAACCATTCTTTTTGGAATGAGATAGAATCTTACGTTATTTCTGTGCAATGAAGATTTGTTTCAAATTCCAACATAGATTTCATGATTATACCTGATAATATTTACTATTTTAGCACATAACTGATAATGTTTTTATATATAAAGTATTTTGTTTTGTTTTTATATTTATTCCTCTGTGTTGTTTTGCTAACACGGAATGTAGGTTGCAAATGAGTAAATAAAAGAAAGAATAAATTTTTTAGAAGTTTGTGGAATTTGATTGTGGCATAAAATAGTATTCTTTATTTACAAAAGGGATGTAAGCTCTTAGCCAACTTAAGCAAAATGTAAAATAAGCAAAATATAAAACTATAGATAATTTTAAATGCATTCAGATAGAGGAGACAAGATTGCTACGAATCTTATTAGGAGTGGATCAGAGGAGTGGTGTTAATGTAATGATGTACACCAAAGTGAAGAGCCCTTATAAAGTAAAGCCACTGAAAGTTTCAATACTTAATGGATAGTAAAGAGTCAATAAAATTCTAATATTGTAGTTTTAAAAACAGTAACATATCATATGTTGATAGTTCTCTACACTTTCATGCAGATTTTTTATACAGTATTTTGAGTCAGGATTATTCTTCCAACTTTATTACAGTGTCAAGTGAGGTTCAGAAAATATGAGATTGTTCAAGTAATTGAACACAGTGATTGAAATGTCAGAACTGAAATTAAAACTCTCAATACTAATGTGCAATTTTTTTTTCTCACACCCCATTTCTCCATGAATAACTAACTCTCCTGTGTACAAATTGGAGCATCGGTGGTGGGTTGGGACTGCTACACATTTTATAATCTCTGGTGTGTGCAATAAGTAAGAAACTGGCAAGAAGATAATCAATGATGTAAATAGTCACTTTTCTCAGTTTGGTATTCTGTAAACAATTCTTAAAGTAGGTTAATACATAAAATTTATTCTTAGAGTGAAAATTTTAAGGAAGAAAGAAAATAACAAGCTTTTTCAGCCTTAGCAATTTTTATTCCTTTCTACTTCTCTTCTTCATATGTCATCTTACCTTGAAAATCAATAAAAAGGATTTTCTTTTAAATCCATTTATGTTCAGATTCAACTCTGAATTCAACAAGTGCTTCAAAAAGACAAACTAACCTAGTTTTCCAGACCCCATGAATTTGCTCTGCTGGATATAGATGCCATTTTAGATTCCTGTATGTCCCAAAGCTTATTTCTGAACATAGATTCTCTTTTTAATACAATCTCCATCTTTCTTCTCTTATCCTTGCTGACATTTCATTTCAATCAGGGTTGAGACCTTGCGTTCAATCTTTGCGAATCAACTTTTGATGGATATAGGTGGCTTGTTAACAGCAGTGGCACCTATTAGAGCAGCGGTGGCTGGCCGTCTTTCATTTTTCCCTTACAGGTCATTGTTTATCTTATTCATTTCTATTTTAGAAACTTCAGTGAATTTAAGAAATATATTTAAAAGTCAATTTACCATTTAGAAAAGTGATCGTTTTCTTTTGCTGTTGTTGTTTTTGTTATATCCAAGGACACAGAGTTATACCTTGATGGAAGTTTTCCTGCTTTATTATCTACTAACATCATCAGAGAAATGAAGAAGAATGTTCCCAGCATGTAAGCTATACCCTGGAAGAATGTTTTTACTTTTGGAAGTCGCGTTATTCTTTAGGTTCAACAATGAAACTTCTAGTAAATAACAGCTTCTTAACTATTTTAAGATATATTTATTTTTTTAAATGATTACAAATAGCCTGTTATCACTTAAAAAAGCATTAACTTAGACCATCATCTAAACCATGATAATTTTTGGATTTAGAGGAAACAAGGAAATGATCATTTTCAGGAATTCCAGATCAAATTCCTGGGCCCCTTTATTGTGGGAAATTAGTACATAAGAACTAGGTATCACTATAAAAGTTAAACAAGTTAAACATGAGGAAGAAAAGCTAGATTAAAAGGCTTTTACAATATTAGGGTTCACCAATATTTGCTTGTAAATTATAATTCAAAGAGAAAAAAGAGATTAACATGGAAAGTTTTTGTTAGTTTCAGTGGAAGTGTACATTTTTGTTGCTGATAAATTGGCCAGTTTGATTGGATTAAAGCCCTGAGTCATAATTTGAAAAAATGTTTAATTTTAGGGGAATCTCATTATTTTGAGGGAAAAGCAACTTCAGCTTGCTCATTAGCCAATAGAAAACTGAGTTATATAATTTTTAATGTAATTGTTTAACACTGAAATTCAGAAAAAAATCAGAGAATCCAGAATAGAAGACTGAGGTTGTATGAAATGGAAATAAAAAAGCCAGAATACTGTTTTTAAAAATATCTTCTGTTATTCTCTTAATCACATAAGTAATAACATTTATCAAGTAATTTTCACAATTACAAAATAATATATTGAATCATTTTTAAAACTAACCTTATGAGTAAATGAATAATAGAATTACAGATATTATGAAAAATCTATTCTGTTTAAACATAATTTCAAACAGCTTTATGAAAGCAGTATAAGTAGAAAGTAGTATCTATTAAAGCAAATAATGCATATGAAAACATGCTTTATTAATGTCGAATTATGCTGAGCCAAATAAATTTAATAATAACTATGTAAGAGATACTATTTAAGTGACAAAGAAGGATTTGAAATAAATAAAGTCACATACAGATAAAATTATTGCATAATAGTGTTGTGCATATATACCAGTAGTCAACAGAATGTAACAACTCTAAGCAAGGCGCTGAATGTATTTAACTCCATATTTGTACATAAATAGTTTTATAGATAAAATGATATTATATATGGAATATATTTATACTATTTCTAGAATGTTATGATCATAGAGCACCATTTTGATGAAATTTCCTGTATTTAATGTTATAGAAGATACAGTTTGAAACATTTATTCAGAAATTGTTTGTATGAAACCTCTGACATTTATTATAAAATAACCTTATTTGTTAACTGTACATCAAGCAAAAGTAGGAATTTCATTCAAAACATCTTAAAATTCTATACTACTACAGTATATCATTTAAGAGAAAAACAGTACTTTGTAAGCAGAAAATGAAGCACATAATAGAGTTTTTACAAAGTTCCAAATGAGATCTGCTTATTTTATGACTCTAAAGTCAGAAAAATAAAAAATAAATAAGATTAAATAATGAATTTGCTATATTAACTCTATTCTGTATTTCTGAAACAAACTAAACTAAAATTGAAATTGCAGCATAATTAAGAATAAATTAATCATAATAGGAAACTGCAGGAAGACAAATGAGAGGAAAATTTACATCTCTTTATCAAAATGTATTTAGATTTAGTGGTATTAAAAGTGAAAACAACAAATTAATGCAGAAAAGGAAGTGTAGATACTATTGGCATATTAATGGAAATGTTTATGAATTAATATTGTAGTCATTCAAGTCAGAAGGAACAGAGCTATCAATGCACTGGCAAAAGGAGCTAGGCTTTTTAATTCATATTAAAATATCAACTCATTTCATGACATAAGAATAAAAATTACATATAACAAAAATTCAAAATTTGAATTATGAAAACAGCTTAAAAAAGGCAAAACAAAATAGAAATATTTGTGTATTTTGTGGATGGAAAAGATATTCCTAGGAAAGCTAGCCTTAAAAAGAAATGCATTAATATTATTTTGTTCTTTTATTTAATTTTAGGCTTTAATATAAACAATGTTTAAATGTAATAGGCAGCAGATTTACAACGAATATGACAGTACAGAATTTATAAATTAGTTCTATAAAAAAAAATACTAGTAAAAGAAATGCAAATATCTGAACCATCAATTCACAGTAGAAATAAAAAGTCAGAGAAATGTGATGGTACAGATAACCTTAATATATTCAATTAATAGGCAAATTATTCATGATAATAAAAAACTATCTAAATGTACTATATATGAATATACTTGGTAAAGAATAACCTCAAATAGTGTTAGTAGATTTGTAAGTTATTATTAATATTCAAAGAACAATTTAATCGTCTCTCTCTATAAAATAGTAAACCATGTTGTTTCTAGTTCTACTTCTAATATTCTATAAACAAAAATAGAATAAAGTCAAATTATATGCACAAAGACCTTATGATGCTGTATACAGTTATAAACATTTCATATCTTATTAAATATATTGAAAGGAGCTAACTGTGCATTGCAATGGAAAATATTTAAACAATGGAGTAGAATAGTGTTTAAGAAGAGTTAGAGATGGTCACTTATTTTTTAAAATGTTCTAGACATTTTACTAATTGTAAATATAAATCAATAATAAGGTTACAATGTGATTATTTGCATGTAGATTGTTAACTAATAATGCAAATAATATGTATGATAAAATACACACTATTTGATCTCATGATACAAGTGAGGTATATAAGTGAAGAAGGACATTCCATTGTCATTTTTAAAGCTTAGGTATTATAGAGTGAGTTTTATATATTCTACTCCTTTTTAACTTAAATAAATGTAAAATTTTTGTAATGTGAGGTAGAATGTGTTTTATAAATTCTATAGTGTTGTATTAGCATGCTTTGGCTATCTCCCACCATCTAGGAAAATATAAAGATTTTTTTTATCAGTTCTCAATTATAGTACATCTTTAGTTTGTGTGTAATCTATTTTTGTTTTTCTTCCCAAGACTCCAAGTCTCACTTTAAAAATTAGCAAGTATTTCTAGGAAGAATGAAATGAAATGAGCTCACATTTTTATATGCTTCAAAAAGGGCCTAAATCACACATGTTTACCACATGATTGGGAGTTTTCCAGTATGTTTAGGACGTGGGAAGAAGTTAATGAAATTGAATTCTCTCGTTGTGTCACACTATACATGTAATTTCATCATATTTCTTATTAGGACTGTGGCAAATAAAAAGAGAGCAGAGTGCTTTTCCAGCAAAGGATGTTACGTTCTTTCTCAGGCACTAAACAACAAAATGGTGGGTTAATTGAGAGGCAGGCCAGCAGTAGCACCGAGAATAGAGAGGAAACAGGAGAGCTTCGAGTGACTAAAAATCATTTCTGTCCTAATCACATTTTTTTTTTTTTTTTTGTACCGGGGATCGAACTCACGACCTCATGCTTGCCAGGCAGGCGCTTAAGCCACTGAGCTAAATCCCCGGCTTCCTAATCACATTTTATCCTGGAGCAAAATTATGTCTTTACTTGCTTTGGCAGAAGATCAACAGTATCCGCGAACTTTTGCTGTTGTACATGCAGCAGGTGTGCAGACGGATTACGGGGATGATGCGACAGACGTGGAGTCTGGGAAGCAGGGGTAGCTGCTGCTGGCCACACTCAGGCCTGGCGAGGGCTCAGGGGACAGAGCAGTGACGGGAGGGAGTCTCCTTTTCTTAAAAACATCATCATCAACAACAACAGCAACAACAAACTGTTACTTGATATGGGTGAAGGAATTTGAACACGTTGGTCAATGATTTCCCAAAGTAGACACAGCCGTAACTACAGAAGCGGACTTTATTTGGTAAAAGTTTAGGAAGGATATAACTATTTCAGTGGACGAGGTTTTTTTTAGATGTTAGATTTAGAATTTCGCTAGAAATCCTCAGTTTTGTTCTATAGAACCAGTGTGATAATGTGAGTGAGCAGATGATTAAGATGCTGCCTAGATATGATTACAATGATGTAGAATGTGCTTTATAAAAATGTATTTGCGCTACCTCTCTGTTTATAGTACTGACTTGTGAAAATCAAAGCAAGTTTTATTATTGATTCCATTTTTAATCCTAACGATTATTTAGCATTATTTCTATTATGTGCTGTACACAGTTTTAGGGTAGGTATATTTTAAAAGCAAATAAAAATTTATTTAGTAAAAGATGTACAAAGACAAAGGTAAATCAATGCCCCGGTTCACTGGCTTAGAATTACAAAGAGCTACTTGGGAGGAGCTTGTGGATAAAACTTTTTAGAATTTACAACTTTTAAGAAAACTAAGCTAAGAAATCTACTCAATATTAAAATAATATATAAAACTAAACTGATGGTTTTTCCTTGATATGTACTGGGGATTGCTTTCAAGGCCTTCCAAATATAAAACTGCTGTGCTCAAATGTGGACAAAGATACAAACTTGCAGACTAAAGAAGTTCAAATCAAGAAGTAAACGTCAAACAAGGTAAAACCACCCACAAAAAAATCATCATGGCTAGACACATCATAGTCAATATTCTAAAAACCAAACACGAAAAATTTAAACAAATAGGGAAATAATAACAGACTATAAATGAGAATACAGTGATATGGTAATTGTGAATTTTTCATCAGAACCAAGAGTTCAAATGATAGTTGATAGTCATTTAAGCAGTTGAAAATAAAAACTAGAATTCTATATCACCTACATCTACATCTATATCTGTATCACCCATTTCTGCATAATTCTGTCAAAAATGAAGTAAAATAAATTAACTGGTACAAGAAAGAAAATAAAAGTTCATTTTATGAAGAATTGCTTTAAAAGAATTTCTAAAGGAAGCTTTTTAAATGTAGAGGAAATAGTATCAGATAGAACCTTTGTTCTTTAAAATCAAACAAAATAAAATTGTTAAATAATTGGGTAGTGTACATAAAAGAGCAGTACTCCACTAAATTCTTTAATATAAATGAAATAGTCTTTATTTCCAGAACACCATTGTTCTCATGGAAAATTTCATGAACTCTGCATAAAGTCTATCAAAACTATTAAATGAATCTCTTGTAAGTATATTTTTGGGTTTTAGGGCATGACGATATTGTGTGTTTGGATTTTGTCACATGATATAATAAAAGGAAACATTCAATATTTAGGCATACATCTAAAATTTATAACAAACCCATGCTATAGACTATAAGTTGTTCATGAAAAGAATTAAAGAAGAGAAATAATTGTTTATATATTCTGTATTTATACACTAAGATATCACATATTGTTAGTGTATTTCCTTTGTCACATGGAACTTTAAATTCAATTTGATACCAGTCAAATTTTTACTGAAATTTTTTTGCCAAAATTGACAAGTTTTTTCTAAAGTTTATATGGATGATCATTGGAACTAGAATAACAAATAATTTTTAAAAAGCTGGAGTACTTTCTAAATTCAAGACTCATAATGTTATAAAAATCAGACAGTATAAGAAGTAGTCCAGAAATATGAGGTATGTGGTTAATTGATTATCAAAAAAGCTACAAATGCAATTCAGTGATGTTAATGTAGTATCACATTTCATGGCATGAATAGTGACTTCCATCTCCCAGGGTATGCATTTCTTTTCACAATTCACAATGGTTCTTCTCCTATGGTATTAGTGCACCTATAGGGTGGTATGTTTAGCAGCCCAGAGCAAACATATCTTCTTACCATGAATTTCACTTACTGTGCTAAGTATAGCAGTATATTTGTGGCCACCAAATTTATTTATGGCTTTATATCACCCATTATTCCACCATAAACCTACTGTACAATGTAATGACTACTAGAAAGTCCACTATCATGCAGGCTAGGTGACAACATGTGTCAAGGCATTAATTTTTTTCTAAACTGCAATATGCTCTAAATCAGTTATCACTATATGACGTTATTTCTCCAATAACGAGGATATGTATGTTATGGAGTCAATGTAGAAATTGGAGGAATTTTGGCTACTATTATCTAAAATAATTCATTTCAAAATATTTACTTCTTATCTCTACAACTCAGAGATTTTGAGGTTCCCAAAGTAGGATACTGTTCATCAGGAGAGTCAGCACAAATTATATAGAATTGGAAAGAGGTTTCCCTTTAACCACTTTAAAACTGACCAGCACAGTAAAGAGTTTAATGTACGGATGGGAATGATAGATCTGATGATCTGGAGGGTATATGATTACTAACATAAAATGAGGTAAACACTAAATATATGTGAACAGAGTGGATTCTTTGTTACTCCTGTTAACAAATATAAACAAGAATATAACAATCACATAAAGTTCAGATTGCTAATGACCCACAGCCTTTGTGTAATGATAATTTGAGCCACTCTTATACTCAGACAATGAGTGTGACTAGTGTGATGACTGAGCAAAAATAGTTTATGGAAATACAGGGGAAAATAATTTGCAAATGGCAACTCTGGTACATGACAAGCTGACGAAATGAGACCTGAAATACCCATGTGCCTTTTCTTCTTTGCTTTAATTTTTATACATTTTAATTAATTGTTTTGCAATCTTCTTCAATTTATCAAAGCAATGTTAATGAATAAACTTATTTTTCAAGATTTAAATTGGAGAACATGTGTGGGAGATTGTGAGTGAGCTAAGGAAGAGTTGAACACTGCAAATGGGCTGGTGCAGTAACCTGAGAGATCTTTTATCTCCCCATTTGGAGGGAGGCTGTGGGCATCTGGTACTTAGCTTTAACTTAGGTAGTAATGCAGCAAGATAACTGTCTCCACTGAGGAGTTTAGTAAGGCAAAGTGTATGTATTGATCCTTGGGTGGCAAGAGGATATGCTGAGCTGGATTATCTGTTGGGGTTTTCTATCAGCTTTATCGTCATCTAAAGTCTGCACTGTGTATTATAGAGGATAAACTAGAACTATACTGACTGCAATCCATTGTCTGGTTGAGCTTCAGCATAGAGTCTGAGAAAAAATTCTACAAGACTAAACTAGTGAAGATGAAAGAGGAGTAATTTTCATCAGTTGCCAACAGATGCCTGGGCAGAGAATAAGTCAATGGTGAAATAGTCTTAGATTTCTTCTCTTCCCTTCAGTGCTATTCTGCAGCACGTACTCCCCTACCTTCTGTGATAGTTTCATTGGCAATGGGTTAATAGTTTCTTTCATTTTTTCATTCCCAGTATTTATTGTTATTGGTTAATTTATGTAATATGCCATCCATTTTCATGTTACATAACTGATTTCAAAATCCTTTTCTATCTATTGCTAATTTTGTTTAGAATTTTTTTTTTTTAACTGGGAAATGAACTCAGGACCTTGAACTTGCCAGGTAGGCACTGATGCCACTGAACTATATACCCAGCCCTTGCTAATTTTCTTTTAGTTTGATTTTTTGCCTTTTTCCATTGAAAATTCTATGGTATAGGATTTCAAAACATGCCAGTGAGCATAGAATCAGTTATAGGAAGTCCTCAACTTATGAAAATGCAAATTTCAAACTCTCATGTAGGATGTCATATTTGTTTTCTTATATTTTGTTTTGTTTTTATTTTTGCTTTACACTGTATATTTGTGCCCAAGGTGTATTGTGTAAAGCTCACTTTGTGGGGAGTAGGAACTAATCTGACTCACATTCTTCTGGAATGGCACTGGCTGATGAATCAGGCACTGCTCCGTTCCAAACATGATGGACATGTGCAGATCCCACTACTTCAATCAATGAATTTGATTTTTCTTTATAAAAAGCTTTTATTGTCAGTAACTTGAAAAGAAGCAAGGAAGCAAACCAACTTGTGTGTGATGTGTGTGTGTTCTTTCAAAAATGCTTTGTGCTTGTATCAAAGTGAGCTCTCTGCTTCACTAAGGTAGAGTAGGACCTGTTTTCCTAAGTGCCTTACTTACATAATGCAAGACACACTGCAGCTGGGCTTGATGTGATACCAAGAATGGAAAGATTAAAATAAATTAGCTCATGGTTACTAGTGTTTTGTGGGAAATTTAAAATTCAAATTCTTTTTGATGTTTTCAGCTAGTAAAAGGAAATATCTTTTATTTATTTGAATTGACTTCAGTAATTTCAGAAGGATAAGATTGTCTCCAAAGTGCGTTTATTTCACTGACTTCTTGAAGTGTTCATCTAAGCCTCCAAATGCTCTTATTTTCCTCATTACAGTCCAGACCCCCTACTTTCTAGTCAGACCCAACATTCCTGAAAAGCTATAGTTTTGTATGATATGCTCCAAATATAATCAGTATTGATCTCAATTTAAATTAAACATTTCTACTAGATATGGGAAATTTAAAAACATACACAAATGGTCAGTTCTCAGGAAAAGAACAGAAAATGCACAGTAGTCCTCAAGGCAAAAAATATGATAATTTTTGATAATATATATTCACTAGTGTAACATTTAGAAAAATATTTCTAAAGATCAATTTCATTTCTTGAAATGTTTTGGAAATGAGTGACATCTATTCTTATTAAGAATTAGAATCTATACTGGATTAACTATAATTATATTGTAGTATACACTAATAGCAATGCTAGAGTCACACAACTATAGGACACTCAAGACTTCATTTTAATCATCACTGAAGCTGTATTGAAAATCATTCCTAAAAGTCAACTTCTGTGTGGTTCATTTACATGGAAACCTTTTTCTTTGTCAAATATTTAAATTAGATCTGAGGTTTTCTTCCACTAACTCCTTAGATTACAATGTGCTCAATAAATTGTGTATGAAAAATAATGAAATGTGTTGAAACATAAACAATATTGGTTGATATTTACAGTACATCAGTGGATATTCTAAGCTTGAAAATATGTTAATATGCCAAAATGGTACTTTCAAATATCTATCATCATTGTCTCTTGTTATATTTTTTTCTTATGTAATTAGTTATCTATTTAGTGAGCTATTCTATTGAGTCTGTGGTGGGTTTATTCCTTCTTTTTTTTTCTTAGTTTAATTTAGATTTTCATCTTGTCACATCTGAAACAATGAAGTTATTTTGACTGGGTATTTTTTGATGTCTACTTTGATCTATTGGACTCTTATCAAGGTAATTTTTCTAAAATATTAATTAATTATAATATTCAGTTGGAGGGCTATAAATAATTTCAGGTTTTATGCTGTTCCTTGTCAACTGTTTTGAATTCACTCAAACTTCATCCATTTCCTACTTTTCTTTATGGTTCAAATTTCACCTCCTTGGAGAGCTTTGGGGTCAGTCAGAGTGAAACTATTGCATAGTTTTTTTCCTTTTCTTTTTAACTTACATTCCTTAGCCATTATATTCATTAATGTTAAATAGAGAAAAAATAAAATGGCTGTCTGAGAGGATTATTACAAATATTAAAGATGAAATAATGTGTATGCTAATTACAGAGCTTGTCAAATAAATATTAACTATTTAAAGTACAATTAGGCCTAAAATAGAATAAAAAAGATTAATGTGACCAAGCACTATGAAGTGGCTGCTCCTCTGTGAGCAATTTTCCTGCAGGCTTTACTTAGCTTTCCATCTATTGACTTGCCTCCATGTCCTCTTCCGAGGGGAGATGACTGATCCTAGTAGGAAGGTCCAAAGCTTTGTGCCCATCTACATAAGGATAGCTAAGTCAGTCACTGGCAACATGTAAGAATTTCACTCTTCTGGAACTGGACGTAAAGTGAGGTCTTTAGGCACTAGAGTCAATCTGCTGCTGTGATTTTCAGGTCTGGGCTAGGCAGTGATGCTCTCTGCCTCTTTGCTCATGATGGCAGAAGTTTTTCTCTGCCACTTGCTCCTCACCATTCAATCCTGCACTCCTCATAGAGACCGAAAACAATAGAGCCTCTTGTGCATAGCTGGACCTTCTAAAACTGTAAGCTAAATAAAGCTTTTATAAGTTCATTAAGCATTTCAGTATGGTAACAGGAAGCAGACTAATGACTGAGTATCATGTTATTCAGATCTTGTTCTATTTTAGTGTTTAAATGATAAAAGCATTTTTATACAACTTAAAGTGTTTAGTAGATATAAATATGTTTTGAGCATATATTACCTTAAGGCCCAATATTTAAAGTTGATTTTGATATTCAATTTTATGAAATGTAGGCAAAAAAAAGGTCATTTTTTTTGTGAGGAAAACCATTAAAACTTGATTTTTTTTCCTGGTTTTTATTTAAGAGGAAAATTCTTACTTTTTGTTACAAAGGATATATATATATATATATATATATATATATATATATATATAATAAAATTATATTTAGAAATTTATTGTCAGATTATACTCTTCTAACATTGAAATTATTATTTTAAAAGTCATTGCTGGTTGCTATTAGAAATTATCTTAGTTTTAAAACATTTTAATTTTCTTTAATTGCAAATAAGAAATTCTAATAAATATTTTTGATGTTTTCTCAATGAAATTTTTATTGATCTCATACTGTCCTTATATTTTTAATTCTGACTACATTAAGTTTAATAATATAATAATTGACCCAGTTATTTACTAATTATCTATTTATTCAATTTCTCATTAGCAGTTTCTATCTGTAGGACTAGAAATTTTTGCATATTTGTTTCCATTTGCTCAGTGTATGTTGTTTGTATTTTTTTATTCTACCCTTAACTAGTTGAGAAATCAATTAAGATACTTTTATAAATATGTTAGGCAAAGATGAAATAGTGTTTTGTAATTAGAAATTTTGTTTCAGTGCTAAGAACTTCAAGGACAATACAGCATGCATTTTCCTGGTACTCAATGTGTCTGTCTCACCAGAGACAGTAATGTCTTGAAAGAGTAATGTCTTGAAGAGTAATGTCTTGAAACATTCAGGCCGATTTTTTTTTTTGTTGTTTTGGTACCAGGGATCAAACTCATGACCTCGAGCTTGCCAGGCAGGCGCTTAAGCCACTGAGCTAAATCCCCGGCCCTTCAGGCCAATTTTAAACCCAGTCCTGCTAATCATTTCTCCATACTATTTAGCAACACGGTTAACTTCTGTGAAATCTTTCCTGATTCATAACATGAGAATAGTAAGTCATAGACTATTACTAAGTTGTCAAAGGCATGGTTTTAGGATTCAATGAACTTAATAATGTAAAATGTTAGAGAAGAAACAATAGGATTTAAGTGTTTATATTTTTATTAATTTGTCAAAGTACTTTTTGTCTCTGTCTTAGCCACCGTTTCTTCTCTTTTAGATATGACTCCTTAATACTACTGGATAGTTAAAATGTTGCCTCAGGCATACTTTTTTTCACTTTTTGTGTGATACTAGTGGTTTTGAAGATAGAACTGGGGCCTACACACTGAGCCATATTGTGGGCCCTTTTTACAAAATTTTCATTTTGTTTTGTTTTATTTAATTTGAGACAGGTTCTTACCTGTCTCAAGTCACCAACTTGTCCAGGCTGGACCCAAATTTGTAACCCTCTTGTTCTCAGCCTCCCAGAGTGCTGAGATTCAGCCTGATTGGTCACACTTAGTTCTCTCTACCCTTTTAAATGGAGTGGAGTCAACTTGCAAATACCTTTCTAGAATCAATTCAGATGCTTTCTTTAGATAGGCAAATGAATTAGGACTTTGAATATTTTCTGGAATGTTATTACAACTTAGACATTTTTAACCTGAAAATGCATAAAAGAGCTATATTACAAATAGGATGGTTTCAAATATCCAGAATATTAAAATACTTTTGTTACAAAGCTAATTATGCCAGTAGCTAAGATCAGAGATTGTTTTGAGGTTGCCATGCCTGAGTGGTACCCCAGGAGGAACATTTGACGTACAGTAGCTCCACTGAATCATTTCACAGCTCAGTCTTCAGTTTTGAACACTGCTGTCTGGAAAATCCTTGTCTATGAACTGACATTAGGATAATGGACAATTGAAAAGTGAAAGTAATTCTAAAACAACCACCAAAAGTGTGGTTAATGTGCTTAGTTCCTTCTACATGACTTAATTCAGGGTGATTTTATTATCTTTTCCACGTTGTTTCCAAACTTTTTTGAGGTTATCTCTGAATTCTGTGCTTATGTTTTCTAAGCGCCAGTGAAATTAAGGCTTCTACTTGCCTTGAGGCCTCTGTTTTAGGAAAACCAGACCTGTGAAGAGTTCATCCCAACACAGTGCCTTAAATGCTATTCCAGAGGTGCTGACATTGTCTATGGTGCTGGAAGCAGAGAAAAGCTTTTGCTCAGTAATGCAATGCATATTTGCA
This sequence comes from Dolichotis patagonum, assembly GCA_004027295.1. Taxonomy (NCBI): domain Eukaryota; kingdom Metazoa; phylum Chordata; class Mammalia; order Rodentia; family Caviidae; genus Dolichotis; species Dolichotis patagonum. The sequence continues at coordinate 38,300 of PVJX010010608.1, forward strand.
CCTTGAAAATACAAAAGGAAAGATCAAGCTGTTATATAGCTGTGTGGAACAAAATCAAATTAAGACATTTCTTTCTATTATAACTTGTAGTGTAGCAGAAATTCCCCCACCTGTCCAACCCCCCCCCCATCAGTTGCCAGGTAATAGTTTTGGTTACAGTTCCTGTTAATTTGTTTTTCAGAAATGGCTGTTCACAGTGATTCATAGTTGGTCATTATAATGCATGTGGTAAGAACCAATTGATAAGCCATTCTGTCTCTCTGTACTTCTGTTTGTTTATTCCATGTAAGCCATAGACCACCAGAAATCAGGGCCTATTGTTTTGGGAATGATTCCAGTTAGTGCCCATTGAAATAAATACATCTGCCTCCAAATCCTGGGTGTCATTTCGATGTTTTTGCTTGCTGTTGCAGGAGATTTAGGTATTAGTTAATATTTTTAAGGTTCTACTAGAATATTACATATGTGTATAAACACATGCGAATCCTTGTGGACCTTGACAAACTTTCACTAACTGAACACGTTCCCATAAACAGCAGTACCTCAGCTCTGAATATCATTGGATTTTCTAAAACTCAGAGCACCTCTTTAAAGTCAGTGTGCAAGAATGTTATCCAGACTTCTGACATAAATTAAGTTCAGATTCTTTTATTTTTTAATTATCTTTTATTTTTAATGAAATGATTGAATCAAAACATGAATTATTGTGTATGACAAATTTCTCTCAAAATTATGTACAGTTTCTGACATTTATACATATTATTGATTGAAGCATTGACTACTTTAGTCTAATTAGCATGTGTTCTATCTTTCTGTAATTTATGATTACTATTCTTGATGGAAATTTATGTAGCTTAAATTTCAGACTATCCAAATATAGTTAATGTAGATATTGATAGCTCATTTTTTTAAAATATGGGAATACCTTTTCCTTGAAATACACTTAGACATATAATTGTCATGTAGGGCTCTCTATATGTTCATATTAACCTCAGTTTTTGTTCATGGTTCAATGTGAGGAACTAGAATGTGGGTTTGAATGAAAGTTGGTCAGAAGATGAACACTTGCCCACACTTTAGTCCTCCCTCTAATGTTCTAACAAATAAGATCACTATTCTGCATATGAAACAATCTTCCAAGGCACCACCCAATCAATACAAAGTTCATCTTTTGGTTGGTAACTATACATACAACCACAGCATACAATTATGATGAAATCAAACATTTGCAAGCCCAATCTTTCTGAACTAGTCTCCATGATACTAAAATTAATACTGCTTATGCAGAAATAATGGATATAATTGTAGGTGAGCTACACTTCAATGATATTGGGAAATAAATTGTGTAAAAACAAAAGTTGCATAAAGGTATAGCTGAACTTTAAGTATCACATTGCTTTCTTGTATAAGAAGGCATTCTATTAAAATTAAAAGGATTCACTTATACATAGGACATAGAGATTGTGCATGTGTGTGTGTGTGTGTGTGGTATTCAAGACTGAACCCAGAGCCTTCACACTGAGAGCCCTACTTTTAAACTTTTTTTAAAAAAAAATTTTGATACTAGGTATCGCTAAATTACTAACTTGTTCAGGCTGGGCTTGAACATGCAATAGTTCTGCTTCAGTCTCCCAGAGTGAAAAAAGATTACTGGCATAGAGCTTTGTTTTCTATAGTTGAATCAAAACTTGAAAGTTAACTTGTTTGTTTAAAAAAATAAATACTTGGCATTGTCTATTGCTGTATGTTTCTTTATATAGACATGGTGATAAATAACAAGCAAGGTGGTGACCAAGAACAGATGAAAAGTGAGGGGAAGTTAAGGCCAGATAAAGCAGAAAGTTAGAGAATTTTATAGAGTCTTAGAAAAATATTACGCTATCAAATAGTTACTGCTCACTAACTACATTCAAAATAGTGAATTGGTAGATTTTACTAGTAAATAAAAGCTATACCATATCATAATAGTTAAATCTATTTTGCAGAAAAAATGCAACAGATGACTCAGACCCAGATTTGTATGTGATATGTGTTCTAAAAGACAGATTACAGAAAGAGGTACAGCTGGTCAGAAGTGAGAGAAAGCCTGGGGGCCTAACAATTATCAATTTCCGCTCATGTTTACAGCCAATTTGGGGGAAAATGTTTAGAAGTGCCAGTGGGACCTGTATTATAAGCAACTGAAACTGAAAATAAAAAGGAAGAGCATTTTTAATAACACAAAATAATAACTCTCACATTTTTGGAATAAACAGCGTATTGTAATATTTTAAACTATTTTTAAGAGGAAAACTAGAATTCAGTCTCAAAGTTTCACCCTGCTTCTTCAAAGCTATATCACAATGAAATTATGAAGCCTGAGAAGAAGCCAGAGAAGAGGTCATAGAACAGTCATATAAAATGAAATATGCTTTTATATATATATGGAGTCAGTATTTCTAGGACACTTATTTTCAAGGTAAGGTAATTAGAGACTGCACAAGCGACGGTGATAAGGAAGCAGCAGGAGTTATATGTTGTGGTAATGAGGTAAGAAAATGATTTTTTATGATCAGCAATTATTACACTAATGAGCAAATTAATCAAATAGAAGAAATATAATTGGAAAACTGATGAGTGAATATGATTAACTATATAATATTGAGGATAAGTTAAGGCACATAATAGGAGGTTTAAATCTGTCTTAATTACTTTTCTCATTGCTGAGACAAAATGCCTGACACCCAAAGTTAAGGAGGAAGGGTTTATTTCAGCTCACAGTTGGTAGCAATTTCATTCCATAATTGGCTGGCTTCAAGGCAGGGTGGCATGGCAGAGGGCGTCACAGAAGAGATACGGTCCATGGCGTGGCAGGCAGGAAGCAGCGTCAGCAAGCCTGTCTTCTTTCTGCCTCTACATGCTATCCAGCTAGGCCTATTGATTGATGCCATCCATCCTCAGGGTGGGGCTTTTATCATCTACATCAATAACCCCAGTAGCACACTGTTGATTCACACTCACACAGCCTGACCCAGCCACCACCCAAACCCCCCACCTATGAGTGAGCACACGAGGGTTAGGGGACATCCAGGCACATGTCATAATCTTGGTTAACTACAATGTATTATAACTGGAATAAACTGAAGAACATAACAGGAGATCTTATATACATTTAATCCTAGAACTTCACCATGAACATCTGCCTTAAGGAAGGTAAAATAGAATAATGACAACTGGAAAGCAGTGAAAGCTAATTTTTTGAAATTACAGAGAGTAATACTGGTGGTCCGACAACCCAAATATATTGGTAAATTCTACTTTCTTCATGTCACTTAAAATAATAACTTTAAAAATTATGCCTTAATGAACTGTATTAGAAATTCAGTTCTCTGAAGGATATTGTGTCTGGGATCTGGCATAATATTTGATATAAATTTAATAGTCTTAGAAGATATCCACTGAAAGATACCTTACATAAAAATCTACTATACACCATGAAGTTATCTGATGGAATCAAAGAGGAAGGTCATAAATTAGGAAAATACTGAAGTTACAATTAATAGTATTCTGTATTTTGTAATCTACTTAAATCAAGGCCTAGTAAAATTTTAGTGTTTTTTTTTTCGATATGCCAAAATTATTGGTCTTACATACACTCTTCTTTCTCACTGTTCCTAGTAGACCTTCTCTATTTCTTTGACCCATGTGGGTAAAACCACTAAGTCCTCTTTGAATCCATGTTTAGGAGTATTCAGCCCAGGAAAGATGAAGTATATTTTTTGCTGTACAATTTTGAGTCCCTGGAATGATCAACTGCCTGAATTGTTTGTTTGCAGTGTGTAGCTCTGGACCACTTAGCTGCCTGGAGTGTAGGAATATGTGGCCCTGTAGTAGTGTCTGCTTGGTGGACAAGTGCTGACCACAAAAATGTGATTGTTTTGAGAAACTCCCCAGTAGTGACCTTGATTTCTCATTGTGGACATGTCATATGAAAACAAAGGAATTCACACTCAATTTTCCGTCACTGACTCATCTATTCCTCCTAGTTAGAACATTTTTTGTATTTGTATCTGAAATATTTTAAGCAAATAGGTAGAAGAAAAAAAGCCAATGTACTTAAGACTGGAGGACATCTGTAGAATTTTCTTCTATTCTCAAACTACAGTATTTGTCATAAAAGTTCGAGTTCATATGGACATAAATCCAATTCCTTCAAGATTTATCCAAGATCTTAATTGTGTATTCTTTAATGTATCTCCCTCAGTAAGATGAATCTTATCTGTAAAATGCATATAATAATAAATAATAAGAATCTCAGCATTACTGTGCAAATGAACTTTTTCATGCAACTTAATTTCTTAATGTAGAAATTGCTTAATTTCTACCATGTGATATTAGTGCTACCATTCTTACCACTTTATTCTGTTTCATAAGGCAATCGTAATAATCTGTTACTGGCACTATAAAAAATTACAAGCTTAGTGGCTTCGTTATCTCCAGAAAGCAGAAGTCCTAAATGGGTTTCATTGAACTAGATTCAAACTGTATTAGGATCACATTATTACAGGGACCTTCAAGAGAACATGCATTTTCTTGTATTTTTCAACTTCTAGAGGTTCAGATTCTGCATTCTTAGCACATGGCTCTTTCTTCCACCCTCAAAGGCAGCAGTGAGGTTTTCAGTTCTGTCCTCTCCTCTTAAAAAGTCATCTGTAATTAAATTGGACTCACTGGAAAAGTCCAGAACAGTGTCTCCATTCAAGATTAGTAATTACCTGTGCTCCATAAATTAATATTTACGTAGATACCAGGCAGTTAGATTTGCATATCTTTATTATGATTGCATGTCATGTACACATACACAAGTATTGCTGTTTTGTTTTATTTTATTTTTTTTTTATTTTTTTATTTTTTTACAGTAACTCTCCGTTATAGTTGGGATGTCCCCTAAAAGTCTCATATTCAGAAGTGATACTTTTAAAAGGCAATTGTGTCATGGGGACCTATACTTTTCATTTTTAAAAATTTTAATAGCAGATGTTTGCAGCACATAATGATTACTCTCCTTGTGGGGAGTTGGAGTGTGTGTATAACACATCTTAATTCCTTTTACTTGCCCTTCCCTCTTGTTTGACTTCTCTCCCTCCATTTCTTGGTATCCTGCCCATTTGCAAAAGATCTAGCTCCATTTCTTGTCAGTTATCTTTTATTTTATTCTTAAAATTATTTATCACTACTCATATTTAAGCCTGTGCATCCGATGTACTAATGGATTCAGCCATTGATAAATTCATGGCTAAAGCTGTTGTTAGGGGTGGCTCCTGATTGAAGGCAGGTCACCTGGGTGTGACCCGGAAGTGCTTATTCTTGTCCCTGGCTCCTTCTCCTTCTGCCTACTGGCTATCAACACATGCACAGCTTTCTTACATCAGGCCCTCCTGCTGTGATCTTTTGCCTTAGATCCAGTCAAACACAGACTCAATCTTCTGGGAGCGGTAAACCCAAATAAGTTGTTTCAAATTTTATATGCTGGGTATTTTGTCACAGTAATAGGAAAGTGACTCACACAGTCTGTATCTTACAAAATTACTATATGAAGATGTTATTTAGTTCTAAACCAATTCTGGTCCACAAATACAATTCTTTACTGGAGGTAATCTGTAGCTAAGAGAAATATTACTAAGGCATTAGTTGATTCTGAAAATATTCTCACACATATATTCATAAATGTCTTTTGATACTATATTACCATATAAAATAAGCTTAAGTTGTTATATTATGCTACACAAAATATTGTTCCAAAGAAAATACATGTTATGAATTTTTCTTTATAGTCTGCCTCCAAGTATATTAAGTTACCAATGACCTATATTGCTGAATGCAGATCAAATAACTTAACTAAATATAAAAATATAAAAAAATTATCATCCTATTGCCAATTCAGAGTTATAAAGTTCCACTTAATTCTATGGAAAATTTATTTAGTGTGAAAGAAAGAGATTTTTTGAAACTCTAGCTATGTTCTAGAGTTCTAGAGTTTTGAAACTCTAGCTTATGTTCTAGAGTTGTCAATAGCATATGAACAACTCTGTGCTTTCCTGAAGAAAACAGAGCTTTCTTTTTCTTTCTTTCTTTCTTTCTTTCTTTCTTTCTTTCTTTCTTTCTTTCTTTCTTTCTTTCACTTTTGTTTTTGTTTTGTGACAGGTTCTTGTTGTGTAGTGCAGGCTATAGCCCAAAATGATGAACTCTCTGTGATCCTCCTGTCTCAGCCTCCCACGTGCTGGGATTACAGCTGTGTGCCACCATGCCCAACTTTTTTTTTTTTTAACAGAAACACTTGATTGGCTCTTTGGAATTGAGGTAATCTTTTCTAAATGCTAAATAAAAAGGAAGTTTTTTTGTTTTAGTTTGGTGTAAAAAAATAGAATCTATAATTTTATAATACTACTTGTTAGTTCAGTCTAACACTACACCATTCTAAGTGTATACCTAGGCTTTGGATAAATCACTTATTACCCAGAGGTTACCTCCCATTGCAACACAAGTGTCTAGAGTTTAGTGTCTATGGGTTTCTCGGGTAAGCCAACTCTTGGCAGGCTTCAGAGTTTAAACTGAAAGCTAGTTTGATTTTATTTAATCTTGGATTATTTGAAAGATCATTGATTTTTCTGACTGTGTGACTTTTGTTTTGCTTCCAATTTTGACAGCGCTTTGAGATGGCTTTGCCACAAAAGCACTCTATAAAATAAAGTTGTGGTGAGAAAGCCTTGCTTTAAGGTTACCTGATGCTATCCCCGTATGACATTTGCTTTAAAAGAACTCGGTGAGAAATAAACAGGCTTGCTACAAGGAAAATTTTCTCTTGAAAAGAGGCAAAAAAGAGAAAAGCCTGCCACCAAAGATAAGCAAAAAGGATAATGAATGTCTTAATCTCTGAACATTACTGCTCCATTTATCAAAGTTTATATGTCAGATGAAGGAACAGTAGATTAAAAGTACCAACTTTTTTATGTGAACAAAGTTGCAAAATTAAGTCCCTATTTTCTCATGCTGAAACTTGATTAAATTGTCCTGTACATACATCTTTCCGAAGGTTACAGGCAAATGCACAGTGCGTGAAATGGATATTTGATAATCTGGACACTAGCAATGGAGGATCCCACAATGCCACATCATTCATTCAGTCTACCACATAACCCATCAGGGCTCCTTTGATTAGGAAACCAAATATTAGTACTTAACCAAGGATTTAATTTCAGAATGGGTAGTTTAATCACCTAGTTTACAAAGTTTATAAATCTTTTATTTATTATCAATTCATTTCATATGGGGGGGAGTCACATACAGTAGTAGACCCTGGAAATACATTGTTAAAAGGCAGTCACGCTAGTTTCTTCCATCAGAATCCGGAATCAAATGGAGATGACCAACAATAAATAACTGGTTTCAAATGTATTGCTTTTTGTGAAAATAGTAGAAAGGAGGGATAATAAGGATACATGGAAAATCAATCTTACCTACTGTTTTCAATGCACTATCATTTTAAATGTGATCTTACCACCACAACAAAGTAATGCAATGGAGAATCAATATTGTCCCTCTTTCTGTCACAGTCTCCCTTCCTCTTACTTCCCATATGCCCTTTCCTGCTTCCTTGCTTTCTTCTTTCCCTCATTTATTTACTACTTCTTTGATTATCATCCCCCCTTCCATAAATCTAAGTAAAGTATGAGTGCATGACATGGTCACACAGCAATGACACAGAGAAAAGCCACAGCCTTATGACACTTAAAATAGATCAAGTGGGATACACCCTCCTGAAACAACTATTTGACTGACTAATTTGTTAATAGCTTATAGCAACTTCTGTGGAGGAGATTATGGACGGCTATGAGAGGAAGAAAATTGGCTTGGGAATAGTGCTGAGAAATTATTTTAAGGAGGTGATACTCTAATTGAAAAGTTTTAAAGATAGAACATCCGTTTTCTACATAAAGATGGACAAATTGGTTTTGATCCTCCACAGGAACAGAATGTAAAATTAGGTGGGCTTGCAGGATCAGAGGCAGAAAATTCAACAAGGGCCATCAGAGGACGGAGTAACTGTTCAGAGCGAGAGGCTGAATGCCACAAAACGAGAGGCCAAGGTGCAGCACTACTTTGAAACAGCAGGTTTAGAGCTTCTGGGAGACTCTATTATGAGTCTGTGTTCAATGACTGAAGAAATTGGAATCTGAAATTCACAAGGAATTGTGGGAGCAAAAGATACCCTCTACTTCAGCCACATGGAGCCTCTGAAACGTGAAGCAGATGCCTTCTTCTTTCCTTCTGTTGCATCTAGGCTCCCAGACTGCTGGGTTCTGCTGCCACAGTCAGGGAGGGTCGCCCTCCATCCGTGTGGTGCCTGCACACCAGCCATGGCTGGAAGCAGCCACAAGATGCCCAGAAGGATGTTGCACTGATCTGCTGGACATTTCTTGGCTTGGTCAAAATTGATGTATCACAATTAAAGGTCACAGTGGTACAATCACAATCCATCAATGCCTGAACGTAAGTTGAAGGTATTATGGGAGTCTAATAAATTGGACTAAAAGGCTATGGATCAAGGAAACAGAGAGGTGCTCCAGTGTGACAGTCATTTTATTAAAGAGACATTAAGCACTGAAGAACCAATGTGTTATATTATTTAATCATGTGCTAGTAAATGATACAGCTTCCCATGGAGCCAGACTTCGGTTATAGAAAACGTAGTGGAATGATTAACTTAACTTGCCTTCAACCTCTCTCCTATGGTGAAGCAACTATGCTTATGAGGTCTTGACTCTTCTGCAAATATGGATCCTTTTAAATAAAACCTTATCCTCATAATAGTAAATGACTGACTTGAATCCCTGACCAAAGTCAATCTAGCTTCCTTCTGATGGCAAAAACACATATGACCCAATTTAACCTAGTAAAGTGAAAGGGAGAATTTTAAGTCTGTTTTCTCCCTCTGGATTTCTCATGTATAAAAATGGGGCATAGAACTGTTACAACCATCACACAAAGAATATTTGAAGAAGAAAACCTCAAAAGTATTGGAAGCATAGAATGACATTTGTCTTTGAAGCTCATAGTACTGTATCTCTGGGCTTCCTCATACATAGGCCTGTACCTTTATGTTATCTATGGAAAGGTTAGAAACTGATCAGAGCATGCGTAAAATGATAGTTTAGGGACTAACCTGACTTCAATGCACTATGTGATTTAAAATTTAAAAAAAAAAAAATATATATATATATATTTATATATATATATATGAGAAGCCTTTCAGGCTTTCAAAAATCTTGTCTGACCTATAAAATAATGCATATTATAGTGTATATTTTCACAGACTCTTCTTTATATACTTCAATATGTTATAATCTTCATTTATTTTTGCATTTAGATTTTAGGGAGAATAGTCTTGCTACAGATATCAATGGTTGATACCTGGTAATCGTTGGGAAAACTGAGTGAAAGCTACAGAAATCCAATTATGTTAGGTTATCATGAGCTGATAGCTAAAATATAATCCTGTTAAACAAAACTATGGGAAACTGTGTTGATGATTTCGAATGTCATTCTCTCTAGAGTACATCATTGGAATGAACTCTGCTTCACAGATTTTTGGGATGACTTAAAATATTCTTTCCTATATTTAATCTTCTGCCTCCCTGATTGATAAAACCTGGGCTACTTTGCTAGTTTCTGCTCCTTAAAAAAGTGCAAGTTTCTGGTATTCATTTCCAATGGTTTTTTGAATTTTTACTCTCTTTTCAGGAAACTTCATTTAAATTAATTTTAACTATTTCAACTCAATATCGTAATAGATATCCAGAATTTTATTGTGATCTCAGTATCTCTATTTTTAGGTTTATATCTAAAAAGGATTTTTAAAGTATTTTAATTCAAATTTCATTCATGCTTTCTTACTTAAATTATATTTCTGGTTTTAATAGTAGCACAGCAACAGAATGCACAACTACATACACACGCAAACACACACACGCACACACACACATAGACACACACATGGGGCGGGGAGAGGGAGAGAGAGAAACTCAGACATGCTCCCAACTGCATACTTGTGATTTGCATGAAGTTAGTTATCATGGTGTATTAACTTGGAGTAATTACATACAGTACAGTTTTTGCTGCTAGCTCTTTAGTCTAAACATTGCTACGTAAATAAGAGATGCGCTTCACATTCAGTGAATAATCAACGTCTTACAAAGCCTGTATCAAGCAGTCAGTGCCCATTGGTTATTCAGTTCATTCTCAGACAGCAAAATATACAGTAGCATTGTCTCCTTGGCTCCTACTGGTAAATCTATGCTCCATTTATTTATTTTTTTTGAGTGATAGTAGAAGGGAGGAATTGCCATAAAAAGTAAAATGCTGCAAAGGAATATAAGATGATAGCACGAACATGAAACTCAAAGATGATGATTTATGGACGACACAGCTGATGGGGGGCCTTTTGAGAGTGATCAGGGATACAGTCACAGGATTTCAGTGAAGACAAATCCATTGACGTAAATTAGAAAAGTGGTAGCTATGAAAGGATGAGGATGGCTCCGAGGAAGTGATACCAGCAAAAATCCTGCTCATTAGACAAACCCTTGGAGATGATTCGTGGCAAAGAAAGTACAAGGATAAAAATGTATGCTGGTCCAAATTTAGAAGAAATCTGATCATTTAACAGGGCTTATTATTACCGAAGAGATTTTCTCAGTGTTTTAATTCGTGATATGAGAAAACAAACACCATTCAAATGACTAGTTTTTTGTAATACATTTTGAAACATTTTTATGAGTTTACTATTTATTTTAGTTCTAGTACTTTTTACTTATTTGATACCTTTTACACATTTATAAATAACAGCATGAGAGGTCTTTTTTAAATCAAGATTTTAAAATTTTGACATGATAATTTTTTGTGTCAACTAAAGATTACTATATACTTAGTTTTCATGGCTATATATTAAATCTTTAACTACTGGATAAAACAAGAAATACATATAAATATATAAGAATATATGGGGCTATATAAATATATGTGAGTAGAAGACTATATACCTAGAGATGCTGTTCATGTGGGAATAGATATCATATGTATATATTCAACCCATTCTTTTCTATTTTCATTTTAACATCATAAAATAAACCATCATTTGCAGATATGCAATGATCTCCCTTACTCGCCTTTTCTTTTTTTGGTTCCAATCAATCCTCTATTGTGCAGGTAGAATGAGATTTGACAAAAATAAATCAGTTCCTGCTATTATTACAAAAGCAAGAATAGAACTATGCCCCTCCACTATATAACTCCATTTACAAGGTCACCGTGATATCTGGCTCTGTCTACCACCTGACCTGATTATACATTCCTCATCCGTACCATTGGGGTCAAGGGACGCATATGCTCTTGGTGAGACCACTCTTTATCCTGTAAGTACCCTGAGAAGGCCCCGGCCATTGAAACTAGACTATGTATCATCAACACTCTTACTTTCCATTGAGAGGAGTCAGGTGATTCACACTTATGCCCTTTTTATTTGCGCTGAGTCCTTTAGAAGTTAGTTTGTGATCAGCTCACAGCTGAAACTGCTGGCTCCTGAGTCATCCCACTGCACTTGCTTCTTCATCTTTTCCTTACTCCATTGTTACTTTCCCAATACTCCTAGAAACAGCATTTTAGATGTCTGAGTTGTGTTCTTTCGTGCTACTCTGATGAATTTCTGCAGTGGTTTCACAACAGTTTCTCTTTATTACACCTGGATGTTCAGTTTCTTAAATTCCTTCTTCTACTTATTTCGTTTTAGAGTTTATTTCTGTGATTTTCACAAGCATATTCTGGAAATTTTCATTGCCTAGAATATCAGCCCATTCATGAACTTTATTTGATGTATTGTGTACTCAAAACATTACACTCTGTCTTTCTAGCTCAGTGCATCTAAATATTTCCAATGTCTTTTCAACTTCATTAAAATATTGTTTTCTTCATTCCATCATATATTTTCCTGATCAACTATATTAATTTTCTAATTGGTCAATAGAATCACAATGTTCTTACTTCTCTCTTGCTTTTTTGTGCTTTCTTTACAAAGCTGCCCACCAGTTAAAACCATTTATCCACTTATCCCTGCTTCCACCTACTCAGCTGAATGTGATCTTGAGTAAAATAGACAACCATGGTAACTGGTCTCATTTTGGAATCATAATAAACATCAAGCAAGCTCTTGGACTGTTCCCAGTTTTTCTAAAACTCCTTGTGCACTTTACCTCCTAACCCCCTAAGAGCTGGTTTCATAACTTCTCTTCCTTGCTTAAGCCTCAGATACCTTTTCTATAAATGCAATCTTATTAATGACTTATTTCTTTGTGACAACTGAAGGTAGCTGAGTTAAATCCCCCTCATTCACCATCGTCATGTCTAACTACCTAGCATGGCTGAGCCTATTTAACCTGAAACTCATTCTCTCTACAGCCAATCAGACTCAAAACACTTGCATAAATCTCATCCTCTCTCACTGAATTAAATTGTTCCAAAAATTCACATCTCTTTCTTATCAATTATTTTAGTTTTAGTTCTTTCCTCTTGTAAAATAGATTTCTTGTTTACCCATATTCACAAAGATAAATTTAAAATTAACAAATATTTTTGTCCAGTTTTCCCCATCTATTTTTAGTTTATTTATCTTTTGCTTCTGTTTGAAGAAAAAGGCCTGGAAAATATCAGGTTTGCTCACTGTGCTATATCGAATTTCTCTCCTAATCTTGTTCAAAGTATAGTAAACTCCAATCAGACTTTTCCTCTTCTCATTTCATGAAAATATTGCCTGTCAAGGCAAACAAAAGTCCCTAATTTCTCAATCCTCAGTTTGTCAATGTGTGTGTGTGTGCACACGCACACGTGTGTGGCATATATCATAATACATTTTCTTCTATGATCCACTCCTCTTGGTTTTTCTTTTACTTCACTAGTCACTATTGCCAATGTCTGCTACTGTCTCTGCCTTCAGACCGCAGTGCCCGTGGTCTTTTTTGTCTTCATAGGAAGCCAATCCCTTAGAAATATCTCAAGGGATGCTATTCATATACTATCAACCATAAGGTTTATGCATATTCTCATGTGTTTTCACATGAGTTTCTATCTCCACTTACTTGTTTAACATTTTCCTGACATATTAGTGCATATCTCATACTTAACATTTTCTCAGGTATCTAATAGTATTTGAAAATCAGCATACCTGATTCTCAACTCCTGATCTTACATGGATCACTAATCCCGCTTCAAACAGCCATCTGCAACCAACCTGATGAAAATCTATTTTTTTTCAGTTTCCAACTGAGTAATTTGCCTTCCTTCATACTGTACACTTAATTACAAATAATTTTGTGTCAATTTTCAAGTCCTATTAAAAACTGGACTTCTTACCATTCTTCTATGACACCAGATTTTCAAGTGGATTGGTACAATAGCTGCCTAACAACCCTCCCTGCTCTGCTGTATACCTTTCCCAGAAATCTGTGTAAACTTCTAAAAATATACATCAGCCAGGGTGGTAATCCAAGCACCCTGAGAGGCTGAGGCAAGAGATTCTTAAATCCAAACATGGTTGGACAAATTAGCAATTTAGAGAGAACCTGTCCCAAACTATTTTAGTCACTTTCTCATGGCTGGGCTTCAACACCCAACCCAAACTAAAGGAAGAGAGCATTTTAGATCCCATTTTGCTGGCTCCAAGGCAGGAATCCATGGTCCCAGTGTCTGGCAGAAGAAAGGTGTGCATGGCATGACAGCCAGGAAGCAGCAAGGGATGTCTGCACCTGGGAGGGTGATGCATCCTTCTAGGTCACAACTCAGGGACCTGTCTTACCCAGTGAGGCTCACCCTCCTCAAGCAAGTTAGCATAGGGCCTATATGATACAATTGTCTTCCAGAATTCTCACCTATGAGGGCATGAGGCCCTGGGGGGCTTCTAGATATAAAGCATAATACAATGGAAACAAAAGCAAAAAGCAAACAATATCAATAATGTCCCAGAGGATTTAGTTCAACATACAGACCTTGGATTCAATCTCCAGTACCAAATAAAGAAATAAAAATGAATAAATACATATCAGATAATTTTACCTTTTTTTCTAACATGCTTACTGAGTTCTCATATTAATTAAAGCAAAGGTCTAAGCTTTGCTAAATGCTTTTAAAATTCTTTATGGCCCCTCTGAGTGCCTCATCATATTGGCCTTTTCTATTGATCCAGAAACACAGACATCCTTGATTATCCCAGAATACATTAAGTATCCTCACATTTGACAGCTTTTGTGATGGACTTTCCTGTCTGTGTTCATCAGTTTCAACTTTTTACCCAAATCTCATTTTCTTAAGGGAGCCTATACCTGAACACTTTTTAAATAAATCACTCTCACATCCCAGCAGCATTAATTAATTATCCTTTATGTAACTTAAACACACTGTTCGACTCATAGCAAATAGTAACCAAATGTGCTCTAGTGAAATAAGTAAAACTTTTCAAAGGCTTTCAAAGAACAATAAAGTAACATCAAGTGTCTCCTTGTGTCTTTAAAACATCTGCCAATATCTCCAACCTCAACTTACTCTCTTTCCTTTTAAATCACTTGGCTACATTCACATTATTGCTCAGTTCTGACACATTCCAGAATATTTTCTACCTCAAGGCCTTCTCATTTGCCGTGTTTCCCTTAATTTGTCTTTGACATATCCTCTCATTTCATTTTGAATGTCTACTTTTGGACGTTTATTTTGACTAGGTCTGTATTGTTAACCCTCCACATCGCTGTGTCATAGTATAGTGCTCTCTGCTTGCAGTTTGACCGGTATATTACTTTTTCTTGTCCCTTGTTTCTCCTCTGTAACAGAATGTAAATCTGAAAATTCAGTTGTATTGAGGTTTTTCTTGTATGTTCAAAGATGAACCCTAAGATAAAGCACTCTTCCTGGGAATAACGTGCCCTTCATAAATGTTAGGCTTTGGGTGAAAATAAGGCAACGGCGCAGAATGACTAGTGAGTGGAAGATAACAGTTCAGAGACAGTGGAAAGGATAAAGAATCAGCCTATACTATCTAAATGTTTGAATTCAGTTCTGGTTCTACCAAATATATGTGGTACAGTGAACATGTATTTGGTTCCCTTAGAATCTTTGGTTATGCTTGCTAAACCAGTTACATTTGAATGTATCCTGGGTTTAAAGGAAAATTGTATCTCTCAATTCTCAAGTTAGCAGTTTTTCAACGAATAAAACTTCCTTGCCCAGTTTTCTTTTTAACAAGAAAAAATGCCATCATTAAATACTTCCATGTATGCATGTATGAAAAGCATAGACTCTTTGTGTATGCATATGAGAAATATACAATATCATCTCTGTCAAAATTTATTGTAAAATTCTTAGTTCAATTAATAGTTGTGTATATGTGTTAAATATCAAAGTTTTCTTTGACAAGGTGGATAAGTTAGGAGAAAGCTATTATTTTTATAAAGGAATAAAACATACTACATTTTACACTAGAGATTCAATATTACATTTCCTAATAACTAGCTAATTATTTGTGAAATAAAGCATTAAAACATTTCCAATGATATTTTCAACTATATGACCAAAGTAATTTCTTAATATATAGTATAATGATTAGAAAAAGAGAATTCAATATAAAAAATCCTCTTCATAAATGCTGAGCTTTAATTGTATATTGTAGGAAGTATGTTTGTTGTGCAAGCTTGGTTTATATTATTATTTTGTTGCTTCAAATACTTTTCCTTAGTGAAACTTGTCACTTTCAATTCTTTTAATTTATTTTCATTTATAAATTTCTAACAAATAATAACAAGATCTCTTTTGTAATATTTATTTAATTATGTAATTGAAATTGTTACCATCCTACACTGTCAGCAACAGAAGAAAAATGTTGCTCTTCACTCAAAGCATAGACCATGAACTAAAAAGCCTAACATCTAAAATAAAATACAATTAATTTTAATAAGGCAAAGTGCAAAGTAAGGCAAAGAGACAAGATACATGATAAGCAGCCATGGGACCCAAAGGTCATCACTAAACATGATTCTCATTTACCCTTTTACTTTTAGTGTCAGGTCTTGTTCTGGCAATACTAGCCCATGAGATTTCTCATACCATCCTTTTGTATTGAGCTACCTTGCTAATTTAAAAGCCTTAGTGATTATGCTGTGTTATGATATTAATGGAAAGGTCAATGAATTCATAAAAATACTTATTTTTTTCCATTTTTATGGCATTATGAACCTTTTCTTCTTTTACAATTTTCAACAAGGTGGATAAATTTCATTTTTCATTTTGCATACAAAATGAACATCACTTTTCTCTGTCATGTCCCCAGAGTGAGAATCTCTGAATTGCTTGAAATGGTACATTTCCTTCTTTTAAATAACAACTAGAGTTTTAATGGAAAAAAAGAAAAGGAAGAAAGTGTTTTTTTTAACAAGACAAGCTGCAATTTAGAAGATGAAAAGGTTAAAAAATACTTTTAAAATCTTGTATTAGTCACTTATATAGTGACTGCTAATATTCGTCTATGAATTCTTTAAAATAGTGTTTTACATTGAAATTATCTTTGCATATTGTGTCCAAAACATGATAGGTGTAGAAATCTAAGGACGCTTTAAGTAAAAGAGTAGAAGAAAGAAAACTTTATATAAGATAAAATAGAAATCATTATAATATGTATTTCAAAGTTTAATATATATCTAATTCTGTATATAATTTTAATGTTTTTCTATATATACCATACTCACATTGAAAGAACTAAAAATTTTTCTCATTCTGTGAAAAGAGAAATACATTTCACTCTGAGGCTGACCAAACTTTCTTTCCCAACTGTGGATCTACAGCCACCACTCCTCCCAATGTTGCAAAAAGACAATTGGGTATCTTTAATAGAAGACATTCCTATGACTGTGTTCTGATAAATAAGGGTTTTTAACAGAAACAATTTAGAGAATTGACCTTTATGAGTTTTATATTTCACTTTGACTATATAGATCCTTAGCTTTTAAATTGACAAAATGGATATCACTTAAGGAAAAGTTATGTGTGAACACTTTGATGGCCAATATTTATTGGCACTGTATCCTTCAGAGCACATTTTATCATTTACTTACAAATGATTATTTGATATAGTTTACCAAGTTTTATATTGTATAACTCTAGTTGGTTTTACACAATTACGAGTATATAGCCTGAATATTTACTACTATTTTGCTTTTCTGAAATCACACATGTTGATTTGTGATGTCCCAAAAATCCAACAAAATTCAATGAAAGACCTAGAATTGAACTCAGGACCTTGCACTTGCCAGTCAGGTGCCTTGCCACTGAACTATATCTCTGGCCTTTCCTAGAAAAACTTGACACAAAGTATACTTATATATTCCAGATATATTTAGTTTTTAAATGTCTGAGCATACAGTCAGTCCATGGATACACACAACACAAACATTATACATACCATATACCATACACACATTCTGTACTGCATATATCACTTATGAGAACATTATACATAAATAAAATATATTGCATAGCATGAGAATCAATGTACCACACAAGCAAGAAAGCAATATAATGTGAGGGCCTATAAAAACAAAGTATAGAATCAGAGACTATGATGAGGTTTCTGGAGAGAAGTAAAAAACCAGTAAATTTCACACATGGAAAAAGGAGTTAGAGTTTAAATACTATAGAAAAGTTTTTAAAAATTAGAAATTGTGATCAGCTGTTTTAAAATCATTTTTAAATCTTGTTAAACAGCATATCTTCTTAGAAATACTAAATGTATGGAATAGAGGGTCTTTATCTCAATATGGTAAAGGCCATCTATGACAAACCAACAGCCAGCATCATATTGAATGGTCAAAAACTGAAAGCCTTTACCTTAAAATCAGGCACAAGACAAGGATGTCCATTATCACCACTGCTATTCAACATAGTACTGGAAATACTAGCCAGAGCAATAAGACAGGAAAGAGAAATAAA
>PVJX010010609.1:0-13591 GCA_004027295.1 Dolichotis patagonum
TCTGTTATGTCTTTGCTGATTTTCTGTCTAGTTGATCTGTCCCTTTGGGACAATGGTGTGTTAAAGTCTCCTGTTATAATTGTATTATTGCTTATTTGATTTTTTATTTCTGTTAGTATTTGCTTTATATAGCTGGGCACTCTGGAATTTGGTGCATATATATTTAAGATTGTTATCTCTTCCTCTTGAAGTTTTCCCCAGGATACTAGTTTTAAGAAATCAATAAACTGGTTCTAAACAACTCATGGAGTATATTACACAAAATAGCTAAGAAAATTGCACAGATGAAACAAATTCAAATGATTTACACTCACAGATTTAGTTGTGGTATTGACCTAAGAAAATGGAAAGAGTACAACAAATAATATTTGGTGCATTAGAAACCAATCACATATAATGATCTTATAATTATAAAAATTTAATACTACCTTATGTAATAGTGAAAAGATAAGGCTTTCAAAATCAGTGTTGGAATAAACACTTGAAAATATTTTTCTGTATTCCTACTTTACACTATAGACATAAATATGTGATGTACATAAAAAAGTAAAGCAATCTTTAAAATATATATGTAGGGCTAAAACTTCATGACTGAGGAAATTCATTTTTAGAAAAATCAAAAAATTGTTAATAATTAAGGAATGAAATCAATTATTAGGCTATAATCAAAGAAGAGCCAGAGATATAGCTTAGCAACACAGCACTTGCCTAGCAAGTACAGGTTTGTAGTTTGAAGGTTTTAAAAAAAAGAAGAAAATTTTATAACTAAAGAAGATGAAATTTAGGCCAACAAGTAAGTGAGTATATTTTAAATGCAAATAATCAATGTAGATATTCATCTGCATCATCTAAAGTAGTAGTACATTTCATTAAGGGAGAATAAAAGGCAAATAACAGAAATAAGATTTAAAAAAATGAGAAAAATAAGTCTAATTACTTGATAGGGCATTATACACACATATACACATGCAAAACTTTATCCAGTAGACAATACATATACAAAGAAATGTTTAATGGCATTAGTTGTCACAGAAATGAAAATTAAAATGTATAGTACTTTGGTTACTTTTCTCTCCTTGCTGAGACGAACTACATGATGCCTGATATTAAACAGAGAAAGATTTATTTATCTTACAGTTTGTGGAGGTTTCAGTCCATACTCAGCTGACTCCAAGGCAGAGTGATTCATGGCAGAAAGCAACAATTCATTGCAACAAAAAACAGTAGAGGAACCAAGAGAAAAAGGGAGGAGTGAGAGAAATCTTTTCTGTCCCTTAAATTGCATGTAGGCTACCTGCCGCAGGATGGGTGCCGCACTCACACTCATACTTCCAACATTGGACCATGAGTCATTCACAAACTCTAAAAGTCTGACCCTATAACTGCATGAGGCTTTGGGGAACATCTAGACACAAACCATAGCACATACCAAAATATTTCTACAGGTATGCTACCATGGGCTAACAAACAATTCCTATTTTTTAATAGACAAAGAAACAAAGATTAAAATATTAATCCATTCCTGGTGTCAATATGTATTGGAACCAACCCTTTGGAAAGCTGCATGAGATTATATACCACAAACCAATAATTCTAATTTCAGACATAAACCTAAACAAAAGGCTTAAATATACTCACTAAAATATGCAAGCAAGAGTGCCACACTAATACAATATACTATGGTAAAAATTCCAAAGCTCATCAAGAACAGAACGGATGAATAAATTGTGGTATTTATTTTTTATCATGCAATATATTTTTAAAAGTAATAAAATGTAAAGTTAATGACATATACTCCATTCTATGTGCTTACCCAATGTTGCTAGAAAAAAAAACAGTTAAAAGTTTGGTGATGAATGTCAGAAACTGTGGCTATCATTGGGGAGGTCATCTCTGAGGAACCAAACACAAGAAAATTCTGGAATTCCATTAATTAAATGTTCATGTTTTCCTTCTCCTCCTTTTCTGGTGTGTCATTTTTGTGTATGTTTTAAGGTTGGCAGTTTCATCAAATCACTCACTTTCAAAACTATTTATACTGTGGCAGTATTTGCACACTTTTCTATGTTTACAATTCATAATAAAGTTATACATAATTAGAAAATGACATAATATGAAACCAACAAATACACAAGAAGAGAGATGAAGAAAATAATCATCTTAAAAGAAACTAAACAAGTATAGTGTGTCCTGTACCAGCTATATTTTAAAATTTTATAATAAAATAAAATAAATCAGTTTGTAATCTGTTACTATTTTCATTTAACAAAACACCAAAGTGTTATATACCCAGAGTTTAGTGGCAGCTCAATATATTTAATACAATACCTATCATGCATTTAAACTGTAAAGTTTTAGGAAGAAAGAGATGGGAATCCATTGCAATAAGTTTGGTCTGTGTCATGAAGTTATGAAACAAGACAAAATAATGGCCTTACCAAAGTGTAAACTTCAGATTGCCTTCAGGTTTTAATTCCCTGCCATGCTTCAAAGACAAAGACAAGTGGATTAAAAAGCGGTGTTTTATAAACAATGGAATGTTACTCTGCCATAAAGAAAATACAATTGAGGCATTTTAGGGAAAGAAACATGCCTTGAGATCATAAGTTAAGTGAAATAAATATGACACATAAGTTTATATATTGCATGATTTCTCTTATCTGAGAAATTCAAAGTATAAATAAAAAAAAACAAAAAGGAGAATTCAGGGAGTAAGGAGACTGAGCTTTCTCAGAGGAGATGGCTATTAAGAGATGATGCAAGGAGAGGAAGAAAAATGAAAAAGGGAGTTCAAGTATCTTACGTACATATACTAATCCCACACGAGTAACAGCAAACACGTGTTTATCTTTTTTTTTTTTATCATCAGTACCAGGGATCTAACTCATGACCTTGCGCTTGCAAGGCAGGTACTTATGCCGCTGAGCTAAATCCCCAGCCCCGAAACACGTATTTATGAAGAAAATGATCTAAAATGGATATCCCTTTTTTTTTATGTGAAATATCTTCCCAACATTCATAAAATGAGCTTTAGCAGCATGAATTAGAATGCACAGATGAATTTATATTTTATGTAAAGTTCAAAATAGAAGATATTTTCTAAATTACCCCATTAACCTTTAATGTGAACATATTAAAATGTGAAATAGAAACCAACATATTTACTATAATGAAATGGATTATTATAGTTTTCATGCAATGTTTCATACATCAGATACAGAAAAATCCTAAAAAAGAGATGTCAAGTGAAATTATGATAATAAAGCATGAGCAAATATGTATCCTTTATTAAAAGTGTAAAGTACTGTAGCAAGTAGATTTATATGTTTAGCTAAAAACTGTTACCCAATTTTTTTAAAATTTTAAATGCATAATGTGGGTGTTATTATCTAACATAAATGCAATTATTAACTTTTTTGCTCAAGTATTCTGCATAAAATGAAGAAATCTAACATATATAAGATATTTTCTATTTATCAGATACTAGCATACAGCTCCTATAATTACACTTATTTAATTTATTTAATAGCTGTAGGACAAAATACTGATATTCAGAGGACAAAAGCTACAGTCTGAATGTCACACAGGAATTGGTAGAACTGAGGTGCTAAATTGTAATAGAAATAACTTTAAATTTCAGTTTTTTCTCCCAAAATGCTATACTAACTTTCTGCAACATAAATAAATACTCACTACATAAAAATGTTGGCATAAGGTTGGAAAGTAATCTATTAATGTAAGAATCTGCAATCTATGCGTGGTACTGAAAAGAGACTTCAGAATTTGTTTCCAATAAGTGAGTGGCTGGTTTGGACAAGGTGTCAGGACAAGAGAAAAAGAACAGCTGGGGGAAAGAAAGAGGACTAGAGAAAAAGGATGAGATACGCTCAGGGCAGGTACAAATGCCCCATAATGGATGTCATCATCAGGTATTGCAAACATGTACTAATACAAATAAATTACAAATAACAAATCACAGAAATTCAAATGAAAAAG
Organism: Dolichotis patagonum; assembly: GCA_004027295.1. Taxonomy (NCBI): domain Eukaryota; kingdom Metazoa; phylum Chordata; class Mammalia; order Rodentia; family Caviidae; genus Dolichotis; species Dolichotis patagonum. Next base: position 3,997 of record PVJX010010609.1, read on the forward strand.
AGAAAAATTTTTTTTTACAGTCAGTAAGGCTACAATATTGGCTAAACATGACAATGAAATGAGCCATTTACTAAAACCATAGAGATTATCTCAAACTTAATAATAAAAGCAATACACAAAGGTGTTAAACTCCTAAAAGATACCCCACAGCAAAACAGACTTTGAGGTGGAAAAAAGGTGTCACAGTTTGAATGTAGAAGCGATGAAGGACAAAAACTAAAGTGGCAAACTGTATATGCCAATGTAATAATTATTTTATGTAAAATTTTTCCTTCTTAAAAAGGAAAAGTAAAACAATAGTTTGATAGAAAATATTTACAAACCATTGCCCAGGTTGACTGACTACATATAAATTCCTCAGAACCTTTTCCTACAGTCATAGAGAAATATTAGTGAGTTGGGTATTTTTCTTTCAATTTTTTAAAATTTGCAAATGGGGACTTGAGTAATTTTGTGAAACTTCACAGTTTATACCCTTATTCCAAATCACTGGTCTCAGTGAATCTTCAAAACCCTACAAATATGGAATCATTTGTGCATGAATCCAGGTAGATGTACATTTTTGATAGTGTGGATCACAAATCTATTGCATATACTTGTAGTAACAAAGACCAAGACACTTATTAAACATAAATATCATTGGAGGTTGGAAAATTTTCAAGCACCAAACATTAGTTTATTTGCATACCAATTAAACAGTTATAATATACTGAGATGCCCTATTATATAGTGAAAGGTTGGAATTTCCTATTCTATATGTTCTATGAAAAAAATATCACATTGTGAGGGAAGAAAGCACTGAAATAGTTTTAATTCAATTGTGTCCGTTGTTGGAAATAGTTCTTTCACTGATTTTCATCTTCAAAAATTAAAATAATTTTCTCCTATAATGCACAGGAATGATGTTTCTAATGATACTGATATTGCTTAATTTTCCCTAGGATAATTTAATATATAATTCATTGCTAATTTTCTCTTTTGCTTCTCAGTGTCGACTAATTTGTGTGCTTTCATGTTTTGGTTGTATATTCACTGAGCAGAAGCCAGAAGGAGGAAAGTGGTCTGTTCTCTGGGCTTCTAAATGAGATCTTGACAGTGTTTTAAGTGACTACTTGGAATAGCTGCTCCATGTATTTGTAAGATAAAATATGATCACTTCTGACAGTTGTACTTGATAATTTTTAATCATATTGCTCCACAAATATTGCTTTATTTACTTTCAGTCAAACAACAACAAACATCTTTGAGAATGAACAAACCTGATTTAAAGAACACTGTATTTAGGCATGACCTCAAATATCTACTAAGTTACCACAGAATGAGTACTTAGACATTGTGGAGTACACAAAGATTTTTGGACTGTAGAGATGAATAATTTACACCCCTGAGGAATATTTTGTCTCATAAGGAAGATGAGCAAGTTACCCAGTGATTAAGGTAGACTCATGCGTGCTGCTAGGGTTGGAAATTCTCTACAGTCAATTCATCCCCCACGGGACATTGTTAAGAGGAGGGGCCGTAAGGGGATTAAAGCTTGAAGCTGATGTCATTCTGGAGTAACATTGGTGATGCTGCTATAGCGTGACTGGCCCCTTTTGCTTCTCCCTCTTCCCCCTCACTCTAGTTCATGTGAAATTTCTTTGTCTATGTTATGATACAAGTAGCACCTCACCAGATACAGCTTTGGTTGTTTTCTTTTGCTGAGACAAGGTCTCACTATGCAGTTTGGCTGCCTTGAACTCACTTATTAGCTCTGGTTGGCCTCAAACTTGGAGCAGTCCTTCTGCCTCACCCTCCCGAGTGCTGAGATGATAGGTGTGCATCATCATGCCCAGTCTGGCCTTTCAGTATTGTGCTGTTGACACATAGAACTGTGAGCCAAGTACTTTACTGTTTATAAATCAGGTAGATTGTGATATTTTGTTACAGCAACACAAAGCATACTAAGCCAAGAGCTACAGTGTACGTTTTTTGTCACACACTCATGGAGACTCTTTACTAATTTATCTTGAAAAATCTTTCACCATGACGTTGCCATTTGGTTTATTATATAATGTGAGAAGGCTTTTATAAAAACTGTGTGTCATTCAGAACAAAGTTATTCATAAACACTTGGGTTCACATGCAAGTTCAGTTACTTCATAAAGTAGTTTGTCATATTTTCAGATAGAAGATAGTATTTTTAGTGTTTTATCTCAAAATAGGGGATGATAATAATAATGTCTATCTGATATTACACAGTTAACACCTGTTTCCAAGTTCCTTGAATGGTTAGGGCTCTGTAAATAATGACAGTTTCATTATTACAATATTATAAAGATAAGTGCTAGAAACTTGCTGTAGTTCACTGAAATTCACCATCTTAGCTTTGTCTCAGTTCATATACCTTTTGAGAATTTGGAGAATTGTAAGCAGTGCAATGGATACATCATCCTTTTTTGAAGATCAAACTCAGTGGTTTTGCAATGAGTAACACCTGATATGTAAACTGGGTCTCACTATATCCCTAAATTTCCCTGGCCTTACTGGAATTTGCAATCCTGCCTCAGTCTCTCTGAATGTTCTGGGATTACAGGATGTGCCACTCCACCTGGCTGGCAGTGCAAATGTCTTTTTACTAGTTGTGTTGTAACCTTTCATCCCTTTAGTAATACTAGCAATACTGTTCTGTTCCTACCTGCAAGAGTTTCACTTATGAGTCTTCCCTGTGTACTTCTTTATGTTATGCCCTTGCCCTAAAGAATTCACATATGCTATGCATTTACAGGATTAGGAGAATACTAGGGTAAACAAAAAGCTGTGTCTCCCTCACAGAGCTTAATATCTAAGTGGTATCAGTGATACAGCTATAATTTGATTGTATTACAAAGTAATTTGGATAATATCATAATCTATAGTACATAAATATGACTAGTTTCATGGATATCTTCTATGAGCAAGCTTTAAATGAGATATGAAATACAATTTCCAAGGCAAAGGGGAAGAGTATGAGGAAACCCAGGGTTTGATTTCAAATCATTATGGCTGAAAGAAGCACCAGAGATGGTTTATCATGGATGTGTTTGGAGACAACATGTTCTGATTATGCAGAGCCTTGTAGGAATGCTAAAATTTTTGGAGTTGCTTTGCTTCCATTGCTTCTTATTTTCTATTTTTAAAATTCCAAGAGCAGTAGTTCATCACTGAAATTTTGTGTAAATGTGTATCTGTGGGCAGATACATATGTATATGTGTGTTCATATTCATGTTTGTCTGTGGTTAAATGAATAATGTGTGTTTTTAAAAGCTTAATATTCACTTTCTGTACATATTACATCTTTCCATTTTTTGTCAGATCTCTCCACAAACCAAGGGCTGGCACTGTTCTTTGACATCTCATATTTTCTTGAATGACTGGCATGACATGCAATTGCTAAGTGTATTTTTGATTGTGACCTGACAGATGTGCCTTCCCCTGCTGGGAATTCATGACAGCATCTTCAGAATTATGTTACTTTGTGTCTTCTATCACTCATTCTGGACAGGCATCTCTGCCTGTCTTCTGACACTTCTTAACATGTGGGGTGGGTCCTGACCCAAATGAGTTAGTCTGTTATTTAATTTTCTTATGTCTTCTTTTAGTCCAGCCATTCCACTGCTCACTTAAATTTCTGGAAATTTTTGGCATAGTAAATATTCAACTAAATTTGACCTCAAATTTAAGCATGAATATTCTTGGTATAAATCATTTTTCTTGGTAACAGTCATTTTACTGATTTTGTTGTACTGTTACAGTTTGAAACAGGGACTAAAACTAGAATAGCTACTGTGAATTTGCCTGAATGTACTGAAAACAATTATTTTTTCTGGATCTGATTTAATCCTCAAGCATATGGTTTAGATTTGGCAGAAGAGTGGCAGCATGCTGAAATACTGCAAAAGTATTCACAACTCTTTAATACAAAAGTATTCCAGTTAGATTTGGTCAGAGATCACAGAAGCATATTTCCAAAGAAAGCTAAAAGGCATGAAATATCCTAAAGAATATAGCAATGCAAACCCAGGACCACAATTTGTGAACCTTTATTAGGAAATCTCCTATATTTCAGATAATGTATTAAGTTCTTGGGACATAAAGATCTTGAAGGTTTTTTCCTCTATTATAAATAAAAATTTGAACTAATTCTTTCTTCAAACAGCTTACATTGTAAAGGCATAAGAGATGCCTAATAATAGAACGTGAAAGCAGCAAACAATTTTACTAAAAAGCCTGTGAGAATCTAGGAAAATAAGATACTTTCCAGAGCATAAGGGGAGCAAGTAGGTTTTACAGAATGTATGACATTTCATCTGGGATGTATTACATGTACTTGATATATAGAAGCGTGAAGAATGTCACTTCACTTGAAGGGTACAATAGATGCTAAAGAAGATAGAGCAAAATTGCACAGTGAAATATTCAGGAGCACTAGAAATTCTGTGCAAGGATACAATAAGAGGTTTTAGAGTGCAAAAGATAGATTTATGACAGTTCACAAGTAATTCCTCATTCAAGTTCTGATTATGCATAAAGATGATCTCATCACAAGAGATGTTAATTTGCTATTAGTACAAAAATGCATTCTGGAAGAACATACCCATATCGTAGAACAATTATTTCAAAGCTATAACTTATCAGCACATAGTCCATAATAAATAGGCTTTACTAAATTACAAGATATCTAATTGTTAAAAGGAGAATATTTAGAAGAAAGACTTCTCACATATGGAAGATAACTAAAAAAGAACTATTAACTACATCAGAGAAAATGAAAGGCGAGACTAGTCCTACACTTTTATGGAAATAGCAAGAATATTTAATGAAAATTCTAGATTTAAAGTATTTATAGGCAACACTTTTCATTTTAAATAAGAGGCATAACACAAACTAAACACAAAAGAAAACACAAAGTAAACATTGAAAAATAGTTAACTAGAAATGCATTCACGTGATAATAGATTAACAGTGTGAGTACTGAAAATACAGGGAAGTGACAATGAGAAAAGAAACCGTATTTAGAGGAAAAGCCTCAATGTTCTCAAAAAAATCCACAGAAAATCAAAGTACAAAGTCAAGAATTATATGCAAGACTCGAAGCTAACTTACCAAGAAAAGGGATGATTTTTAGATAGGTTTTTTTATTCAAGAAATAAAAGGGACTATCTCAAAATGTGAATAAAAAGAACTGTCAACTTAGGATGCTATAACTCGTAAAAATATTCTTTAATAAAAGGATGAAAATCAAAATTCTGCTTTCAGCTAAAATGAAATAACATGAACTAACAAGTCTGTTCATAACAACAACAACAACAAAAAGCCAGGTACATGAAGAAAAAATTTTCAAAAATTGAGTATGAGGAAACAAGATAAAAGATCCCAGAAAGACAGGAAACAAATACAGTGACCTATGTGATGGTCCTGGCTTTCTGCCTCGAGACAGTTTCCAGGCTGCGGCATGGGGGCCCGTGTGCCTGTAGCTCTCAGAGAGCTGAGTTCAGTGCTCAGGAAAACAAAGGCACCAGGTGTTGACAAAGACAGCACCAGAGACAGAAAGAGTCCAGGAAAAAGCAGCAGACATCTGCAGAGGACCCCCTAATCATCCTGCAGAGAATTTATGGGTGCACTCCGTGAGGAGACTACCTGAGGCTACCTGAGACTACTCTGAGGCTCAGTGGAGTCACATCTGGCATTCACAAATGTAGGGTGCCCCTTCTGACAAGTGCGAAGGGAAAGGTTATGATTCATCAGACTCGCCTCAATAGAAGGAAAGAATTAGGTGAAGAATAAATACTGCCTTTGTTCTCCCAAGAAAATCTTAAAAATAAGACCCAAAAGGATCAAAATAACTCCAAGTTAATGAACTGTGTTCCAGAACAAAAATTAAGAGTATTTCTAGGAATAAAACACCATCAAGCTGGCTAAATTGGCAATGGAATCCAATATTACCAGACAGTGGAAGAATCAGTAAAATGGTATTTTGAATCAGGAGATAAATCTACTAATGAATGCAGATCGAGGATTGAAACAGTACACTATCGACTAATCGCTATTATTATTATTTTATTATTATTATTGCTATAGTGATAGGGAATTGAACTCAAGGCCTTTACACTGAGTGAAATCCCCAGTCCATTTTTTTCTTTATATCATTCTAATTTTTTTGAGACAAAATCTTTATAAATGAATAAATTGCCTAAGTTAGACTCAAACTTGCCATTCTCCTACTCAAGGCTTATAGAATGCAGGCACAGATGTAATTATTTTTTAACAAGCTTTAACCCAAAATTAAATTTGAAAACAAAGCAAAAAAAAAAAAAAAAACAAGAGAAACAGATGACACAAAAAACAAACAGTAATTGTATCAATTGTAAATGATCTTAGTCATCCAATGAAATATCCAATAAAAATATATGCCTAACTATATGCTGCATACAAAGAGCATTCTTTAAATGCAACACACACATAAGTTAAGGAAAGATGATGAAAAATATATACCATGGAATTTTATGCTAATCAAAGATGAGGTGGTCATAATTTATATATAAAACTCAATGTAGAGTAAATAATATGGCTAGGAATAGATGTAATACTAAGGATTAATTCAACATTTCTTTCACAGGTACAAGAATTAAACTATTTTATTGTGTCACATATGCTTTTACATTTTCATGTTTTTACCGCTTTAGCTCTTTATATAAGTTAATTTTCTTTCTGTTTTAAATTAAAAAATATGTCTATAAATTTCATTTGTACAACAAAATATTTTATAAAATGTTAACATTAATGTAACAGCATGGATGAAATGCAAGAGCATTATGTTGAGTGAAGAAAGCTTTCTCTTTCCCAAAGATGAATGTGTGATTCCACTGACATGAAATTCCAGAAAAGACAACATTAATCAGTGAAAGAAAGCAAACTGGAATAGTTGATTGAAAGAGATCTCAGAATTGGCCATTGGAGTGCTAGGCAATGCTTCCGAACACTTCAAAATCTCTGCCTCATTGTTTGCTTAGTGATTAGACATTTCTCAAAAGTCACCGAACTACAAGATTGAAGTTTTTCCATTTAATTGTAGGTCAATTGTATTGAACAAGATGTATTAAGACATGTATTACAGAGCTCCATCTTTATTATCTATTCTTTTACCAACTTTCCAGCTCATTCCTTTCATCTTTGTACACCTCATTATGTAGTTGATCCCCAGAAATTATTTGAAACCTGAAGTTTTTCTTCTTTCCTATTTATTATTACACCAAGATAAGGCCAAGCAAAATGGTATATCAACCATGTTTCATGTCAAAAATGTAATTCTGTGAGGCAGTAAAAGCCCACCACCTTATTTAAAAATAATATATTTTGGTCCCAATGGCATGCACTATGAAACTGGGAAAGTAACTGTGAAAGCAAATTGCAACTGTCTTAAGGAATTCTGCACTTTATCAGTGCAGAGAGATAACAATGTGTTCATTCACTAACATTTACAGGTGATGAGAGCATAAGGTGAGCGTAATATTTGAGGAGCTTCAGTCTTTATCTGAGACTTGCTTTCCCCTCTTATGGTGATCAGTGAAACAAGGAACATTTTAGAAGCATAGGAGGAAAGAAGACTGCATGGGAGACAGCTGCACGTGTTTTTAATACAAATCTTGATTCATTCACAGGCAATTTCAACTCAGTGGTGTTTTTTTCTAGACTGAACATCTCAAGGACATGATTATCAAATTAGAGAATGATATCCCAGGTTTCCAGTCTGGCATTTGTAAGGACTGTTGAATATCAGTGATTGAAAATAATTACAAAATATATCAGAGTGATTGCTGAGTCAAGCTGTGCTGTGGCTGTCACCAAGTCACCACACATTCCAGATGAGTTTATACTTAGTTGTTTTCTAAAATTATCTGTGTGGGGCACAGACTAATATATATCAAATTAATGCTATCATGGGTGAAACTTCTGTCATTCAAAATAAAATGCAACTCTTTCTGATAATAAAGTGAACTACTAATCATATTCTTTACTGGAGTTGTTAGGTCAGAATGAATAAAGTGATTGCAAGTAAACATAATTTTAGCTGACAGTATAATCCATTCGATGCATTTTCAGTAGGAGATAACATTGTTTTAGAAAAACGGTGGGTTAAAAATCTCCCTGTACTTTTAAGATAAAAATTCACTCTCTGGAAGAAAACAAGAGACATTGGGATTCAATTTATTGCCTTTAAAGGAATTGATATCCTTAGTTGTTTTAGATTTTAATTCCATAAACTACTGAAAAAGACAATGACATATATGACAATGACTATATATATATATATATATATATATATATATATATATATATGTCAGATATCCTGATAGCATCAAGGAAAATATGATGCACATGTATGTTTAGACCCATGAAATATTTTCCCTTACATGGCATTAGATTTCAGAAGATTCACTGATGTTTGATCCATCAGATACAGATAGCTAATGTCACATATATTATCATGCATCTTGTGTAAGTTTTGAAACTCTCTTCATTTTACTGAATAAAACTATCTTTTAAAGGAAAACCTCAATAAAAGTGCTAGCAAGAATAGAAAACTAAGATCTATCTACTTTAATCATGTTATTGAATTTCTTCAACAAAAACAGGAGGTAGGTAATAGGACACCATTTCCCGGTAAAATAACCAGTGGTCATAAAAATAAGCTAAAACAGAGTAGAGGGCTTTTTACCTTGATGTATAAGTTTTTACAGTTTCTGAACTGTGGTAGTATAATGAAAGTACTATATAAAATTTACTATACAAGCTTGTCAGCTAAACCAAGTGTTAAATTTTTGTAAATAACTTACAATTGAAATCATCATGCCATGTCTTTTAAACACTGAGACCTCGGGTCCAGTTCATTTTAGTCAGGTTGATTAATACATTAATATATGCATTGATAAAAATGAAATATACTCATGATAAGACTCAAGATAAAAATATGAAATAGCTATATGTATATGAATACTATGATTATGCTAGCATTCCAGAGACAGTATGGAAAAAAGAAACAGAACAAATGTCTATATTATTTCAATAAAACATTAAAAAAATTCCTTTAAGGTAATGGTATAATTTATAAGAAAAACATATGAGATTTATCTATGGAATAAAACTATGTTTTAACTTCAAATGAATATTCATTTAAAATTTAATCAAATGTTCAACGTTTTCATGATAATAATTCTGCTCCTGAATATTGGAAAATCTGATGTACTTTTCAATTGTAGATGGTACCCTTTCCTCATATCATTAGGTTGATACAGCTCTTGTGTATTTTTCAAAGATGAATTTAAGGAGCTCTGTTTGAAAATAGAGCTAGAAAAGTCACTTAACAAATGATACTGCAGGTATGTTGTAACTTTTAGTGCTTAACTGTCTTCATGGAATCCATTTCAATTCACTACACAGTACAATGATTCTACAAACTACATCTAGTTGACACTGTACTGAACCAATGACAAGAGGTCAATATTACTCTTTATGCAGTTCTTTCATTTTCTGTCTTTCTTTGCTTAAGTCAAGATGAAGTACTACATGATGTAT